>JALRMF010000689.1:0-15128 GCA_026120015.1 Dendrostoma leiphaemia
AATAAAAAGATTTATAAAGAGAGTTATAAATTAAAGTAATAAAAGAAAGAAAGGAAAAAAAGATAGAAAGGAGAAGTGTATATATATATAGCTAACTTTATTAAGCAAGTAATTGCTTATTTAAAACATCTCTATATAATAGTAAAAAAAAGTATATAATTATATAGCTAGCAAAAGAAAAAAACTGCTAGTGTAGGTTTATAGCTAAAAGGAAAAATTAGGTCTATATTTGTTTAATTAGAGGACCGGTCCGCCGCGGACCGGCGCTAGCCAGCTACGGCTAGTGTAGAACAAAGGGGAACATGAGCCACCTTTCGTGGCCTCGTTTCCCAACGTAAATAGCCTCCCTTCCTTCCAACTACCACCAATAAACAAATACATTGCATAACCTAATAGTGCACTATTTAACCAAGTGAGACCCTACCAACAATATTATATATGCTTAGGATTTCCTTTTGGGCACTTTTCTACTATAACTATAAATATAATTATGGGGAAAGCCACCCAGGAGATTCTGCTCAGTCTACTTTGTGGAGAAGCAGACCCATGGACCTGAGGCGATGCCAATCAATGCTCAATCTCGTTTGAAAGAAACGGCATTAGAGCAGCAGGTCTCATCTCGCACTATCAAGATTTTCGTGTTCCTTCAAGCTGAGCATAGCTCCCAGCTTCTCTGCGGGGAGAACCAATGCTCGCACATAGCCATTGAATTCGACTGGTCACTCTTCGACTCCCCAACAGGACCAGGAGCAGTCACGGCGGGCAATGACACCTGGAAATTCAACATTCAGTTGACCCTCTCAACCCGCCTCCATCCCATCTACCGAGCTCGCAACCCCTGGGTCACAGGAAAGGTGCTTCAAGACCACCTGACAAGCCCTCTGCCACCGAGCGAGGCTCCATTTCCTTGGGCGCCACTGAGCAGCGCTGCCTCCCACCCCAAGCAATATACCCTCACGCTCACCCGCGGCCGCTCCATCGAGCCTTTCCACCGTTTCACCAAGAAGCCCTTCCCCCTCTTTCAATCCGGGCCGTATCGCTTCGCGCCCAACAGGTACGCATGCCGGCTTACGTTCTGTGATGTGCCACCGTTCCCGGCCCGCAAAGAGTGGGTGCCAGGGACGGGTAGTCTGTACGCGAGCTTGGACTACCACCGATTAAGGGAGAGGAGGGAGTCTGTGCGGTAGAGAATCGAGAAGGAGGACGAGACCTGGGCAGAGACACTGGATCTGAGCTGGTGGTTGAGTTCAACCACAGGGAATGCGCATATCACCTAGATATGGGGGCCAGGGCGCCTAGTCAATGAAGGTGTGCACTGCCAGCTGCAGTGGAGGAAGAGCGTTTGGAGTCGTCTTGGGGAATACCTAGACGTGAAGATCGACTCACATCTTGGCATCTCCTTCTTGCCACATCATTCTCGGTTTATTTTAGAACAGGCGAACAAAGGTTTACTTTGTGATCATGTGTCTGTTGCGTCTCAGGCTATATGTATGCACTAGACAGCTCAGCCGCCAGCTGCGATGCGTCGCGTACAACTCTCATTCCCCTGCCACCGCGGCCAGCTGCTGCCTTGAGCATTACGGGGAACTTGATCTTAGCCGCTGCTTTCCCCAGCTCATCAAAACCCTGGCTAGTGCCTTGCAATCCCGGAATCAAAGGTATGTCAGAGGCATGTTCTCTCAGGTACCTAGGTACTGTTTCGCTCGACGTTTATCCGTGGACTGCGAAGGAACAGGACGTAGGCTAGCGTCACACTTTGTCGTGAACGACAAGAATGTATTTCTCAAACTACTATTCGATTCTGTTTTCAATATAGCTTACTTCTAAGTATTCCTCTCATTTGCCGTCTTTGAATCTGATTCCAGCTGCCACTACCAAGCGATGCCTTCTTCCGTGGCCCTCTCGTTAATAAGTGCCTCGGGGCCTCGGACACTTACTCACTCGGAGTTTTCAACAGCTCTTTATAGTCGAGCGGCGAGCTCGTCAATATCTATCTCTTCCTGCCGTCGGCGGAAGAGCAATCTTGAGGCTGGCCAGAGCGCACAAATCACACCCCAATTAAGCACCCAGGGCTCCTTGCCTTCCGCAAACTTCCACTCATACTTGAGCAGCAAGTGGGAGAGCAGTATTTTGACCTCGTTGGCGGCGAAGAAGCGCCCAGGGCAAGCATGCGAGCCGTGCCCAAACCCAAGGTGCTGAGGACTCGTACTGACGAAAGGGGACTTCTGCCTCTTCTCCGGGTCATCCTTCATTCGGAAAAAACGATAGCCGTCGAACTTCTCGCCATCGCTGTAGAACGTCTCATCCCACATATGCGTTGGTCCGACTCCCAGCATCGTATTCTTGGGAATGACCAGCCCATTCGAAAGCTCGAAATCGTCCACGGTTTTGCGATTCAGGAAACCTGTTGCAATCAGTCTCAACCAATTGACACAACACGCAACCACGTTTGCGCCTCGTGGCTCCGAGCTCGGACTTACAATTCGCGACAGGGTCCAGACGTTGAGTCTCCTTCAGTACACTGTCCATGAGCTCAAGTTGAGCCAGCGCTGCATGATTCAGGCCACTATTTCCCAAGACGCTGATGACCTCTTGCCGAAGGGGCTCAAGAAGATCAGGATATCGGACAAGGTTGATCAGTGTTTTCTCCAGCAAATCCACTGTCGTGTGTATGGCCACCATAGACAAGCTGATGTGAATGGTAGCGGGATCCGGCCCGCTATTCTTGCCCTTGCTTTTGAACACATCGAAAGCCTGATCCAAGGCTTCTTCCACTTCGATCGCGTCGTCTGCAAGTGCGGCGTCCCTTTCGGCCTGGCGTTGCTGCATAATCGGCTTGATCACCCGGCGACAGTTATCGAGGTCTCTGCGCAGGAGAATGCAGGGGGGCAGAAACCACTGCACAACCGGAAAACTCCACCTGGGAAACAACCTCAGGGTCATACTGGCGTAGAGGAAGTGCTTGGTGTAAGCTGCGCTCACTTGATGCCACTCTTCGCTGTGGGAGAAAATCTTGCCGCCGAACACCCGAGACGAGGCACGAGCGACAACGCGGATGATTGGCTCGCCTATGACGAATTCCTTCCATTCTACATGTGTTGCCGCTGTCAGTATTTGGTTTTCCTAACTCTATACTTGTTGAAGCTGTGAGGTTTTGGGCGTGAACTGTGTGATCTTTCGTTGACAGCGAACACAAGACTGAATATTACATACCAGGGGAGTCACCGAAAAACCTCTGAAGGCCGGCAGTCACCTCTTCTGAAACCTTGGATGTCATTTGGCCTGTGGTTCAAAATGTGTTTGGTGAGCTACAGTATCATCTTGAGAGGGAAAGACTGTTTCTATTACCTACCTAGTTTCTTGGGAGTCAAATGCTCCTTCACCACCTTCAGTAGTTCCTCATTCACAACATCTCCGATTGGCTCGAACCCAGCAAGAGACCCATTCTGCACCTATGTACACAGACTCAAACGTCAGACTTGGAAAACGCTGGATTTCATGCACACATGCATACTGCCTGCTGGAGTTGGCCAAGCGGGGATTCACATTATACCTCTTGGATAGCAGCAATGCTACTCATCTTCGGCGAGACACGGATCTCGTTGATCATGCTTGAGGGCAAGATCAAGACCTTGCCCAACTCTGAGTTGAGCCAGTAGGGCGTCTTGGGATACTCATACTTGTATTTTGCAAAATTCTCCCTCGGCGACATGTCGAGTTCCAAGATACGCCTCCAGTTGGTGAATTCGAACCATTTCCTAGGGTTGGCGATGGGGAACGCATCCTTGACGTGGTCTTCACCGCGCGAGTTGAAAGCAATAAGCAGCAGGAGAGCTGTGAGCAGGTACGGAAGCAACTGTTGAGTCAAGGGTTGATCCCATCGGATGGAGTAGTAATTGAGGCTGAGCTCCCTCAGGTGCTCGAAGGTGGACAGGGTCTTATTGGTTTCCGGCATGGCGCAGCTGGATGATCTGCAATGTCAATGCTGCTCAAGTGTGCCGCTCGACGACCATGGGAGAAAGGACTTTGGTGCAGTAGATAAATAGATACCAGTCCAATTTTCGAGGCAAGGCCAACACCGTCCACTTACATCGGAGATACTAATAGCATGTACATAGTAGTTGGAACTGTGGGCACGAAAGATTGTGCCCCATAGCAAGTCAGCAGGACATTGACTTGGAGGTCATGACTCGGAAATGCGGGTGACTCCACTGCCCTTCCAATTGCTTTTTGTTGCTTGCTAATACCTAGTCTCGAGGGTGTGTTTGCTAGATAGGCACACCGGTGGCGGGCTCCGGTGCGGCATGACTCAATTCATGGCACAAAGCCAAGAGCCAGAGTTCGGACACTAGTCAGTCACTATCAGTCTGATTACTTAGTCTTGGTCCCTATTCAGTAACAACTCTCTACTGTGTATTTCACCTCTGCCGGAGCGTGCCACTCGCCGGGGTGCTGCGAACACGTTCTGAGTCGTGGCAATTACCTCGCCTATGGAAAAGCTCAAGCTTGGTTGCTGATACGGGAACTGACCGTCACATTCTCATTCCCACGACTCGACCTAGAATGTCTCACAAAGTACAGTACATGGTCTAATAGAAGTGTGATTGTTGTCCACGGGTACGTGCTAGGTATCGGTCAGGTTCGGCCTGTCCCTTTGGAGGATTCGCCCATTTGTTCCA
This sequence comes from Dendrostoma leiphaemia, assembly GCA_026120015.1. NCBI lineage: Eukaryota > Fungi > Ascomycota > Sordariomycetes > Diaporthales > Erythrogloeaceae > Dendrostoma > Dendrostoma leiphaemia. Next base: position 4,680 of record JALRMF010000689.1, read on the forward strand.
AGGTTCGATTTAAACCTTCAGATGTTTTTATCTTAGGTAGTCCAAATGACAAGACGCATGATCTATCTCCCTGTTACAAGTAGATTTTCCGATCCACAGGGTAAACGTGTGCCAGACTTCAGAAGCTGTAAGCACCTGAATAGGGAGCGTAGAGTGATAATGCATTTATGTCTGCTCACTTTCATCAGTCAACTGTCTGCTTATTTGTGAATTTATCGAAGTAGATCTGTACGGCTAGAAGACTATAAAATTATGTATTCATTCCCGCGACCGACCTTGAAACTTCCAACTTTTGATGTAAAACCAAACGACACAAGCGTTCTAAGAAATAAAGGCATAATTTAGCTGATGACACACAATCTACTCGCCTACTCGTTCAGGTTCCTCCGGCAGAGTCTCATTTTGAGAGGACCCTTTTCCCATAAAAGATACTGATTCTGTTCCTCTAGCCAATTTTGTGACTCAGATGCCAGTTGAAGGTCAAATTTCCAAAGCAATTTGGCCAGAATGATACGTAGCTCTGCGTAGGCCAAACTGTCCCGTGGTTCAATGATTAATCAAACTGCCCATCGACGCCATTCGGGAGAAACCGTCGTATATATAGCAGAAACATCAGAATGAAGACTTACTTGCGGCCAATACAGTTGCGTGCCCCAAAGGAGAAGGGTTGGAATGCGTCCTTACGATCGCTGGCAAAGTTCTCATCACCTAACCAGCGATCAGGGACGAAGGACTCGGGATGAGAGAAGTTATCAGGATTATGATACATGGCGTATTGCCAGACCGTCAGGACTGTCTGTATAGGAGTTCGTACATTAGCTCCAGATTCAATAATACGCAGGCCTAGGCAAGTCACTCACCCCGGCTGGGATATGTTGACCAAATACAACATCTCCACCGTGAGGGACTTCACGAGGCATTCCCGAGCCTCCAGGCGGGTACAGTCGCATGGCCTCATCGATGACAGCCGTCATGAAAGTCATGTTTTGAGTCCCCAAGATGCTGATTTCCGAGCAGTCCTTGAAGTTGAGTTGGATCTCTTCTACCACCTTGGCCATGATTTCAGGATGCGTTGCAAGAAGAAAAGTCACTCCGGACAAGGCTGTAGCTGTCGTGTCGTAGCCGGCCATAGTCAGGATCTGTGCATTGGCTTTGATCTCTTTCAGGGTCAAGATTGGCTGTAGGAGTAGTTGGTCAGCATTGAGATCATGGATACTGTCTCGCCCTGTCTCTCTCTCTTCCCCGGGGTCATGTTCTGGGAGCGAGGTGTACGGCCATTGGAATTGCTACTGCGTACCTCTGAAGAAGTCTTTTCATTTTGAGACATTGCCGCAATAAAGTCCGGCCGATCAGCTTCCCTGAGCCGTTTGTCTACCATATGATTGGTAAGATCTACCATGTCCTGGTGTTTCTGCATCACAGACTTTGGAGCAAAGGCTAACAGCAACTTGAAAACAAGTTGGAACTTTTTTATCGCTGAACCAAAGGCTATACCCTTCAAAGAGTCCAGAAAAAGCGTTGCCCAAGGATGATATTGTCCGGTTTCAAGACTGTGGAACGCCTCACCGAAACCTAAGTCGGTAATGATATCAAGAGCGACGAAATCGAACCACTTGCTTAGATCCACGGGGGCTTCCTTCCCATTAGTGATTTCGTGATCATCCAAGCCTTTGAACCTGGACAATTTCGAATTAGTGTAGGCTCGATTGCCATCAAAAAAGTTTATAGGTCGGTCTAATCTATGTGGACCAATTCCTGATCAAGGGCGTTCAATGTCTCTCACTTTACTTACAAGAGGTCGACATGGCCTTGTATCAACGGTTCTTGATCCAGCATCGCTCGGTTGGAAAAGCCCCGGGAAAGGATGGCCCTTAATTTAGCATGCTTAGCCTTGGGAGCTCCAAGAATGCTGTCAGCGGCCTCGGCGTAATGGACACTGTCCTTGCCAATCTCGCCCGTCGCATTATTGCGGCGGCCAAAGATCTCCTGCCATGCCTCGGGCGAGCAAAAACATAGCTCGTCGGGGGCAACTCGAACGATGTTGCCATATTTCACATGAAGCTGGAGGATTTTTCGGTGTCCCTGGCCAGTCGCGCAGGCATACGCATAGGGAATGCGAGATAATGCCCAGATGCGAGGACCTGGGTATCTCCGTAAAGGGTGGAAGAATGCATTGTAGGTCCATACGTATGAGAAGTAAATTGCTGCCTGTGCTAGGGGTCAATACATCACGTTCTCGTTTTAAGGAATTATGGCGATTGGACTAACAAGAACTGCTGCAAGCTCATTAGCTGTGATAGCCATCTCAGCTTTCGGTAGGGGCCTGATGAATGCTGCTGCAAAACAAGAGGAGTGATTACTAACAAAGTGTTATAGTTAAGCGTAAGGAAAAGAAACACCGTAGTGTTAATCTTGTTGATTACTTAGACGTGAATTACTAAAGACGGAAGTTTTGCTAAGTGGATCGAGGCGATAACTCGGATGTAATAACAAGTACCTCTAGTATGCATTCAATATTGTTAAAGCATATTCCCTACTCCGCCGGCCTTCTCCGGTGCGGCAGGACTAAACCCACAGTACAAAGTCTTTTGTGGACCTTTCTCAACCTTCTTGTACCTCAAAGGCCGTCGAGCAACATTGTCTCATTAGGCTGTAGCAGAGAAAATACCCTCATTACTCAGGTAACAGGCTTGGCTTAATTTAGCATCTGCAGAAACTTCTGGTAGGTACCTAATCTAACAGTGCCTACTGTGTATACATGGGCACGGAGCAGGGAACACAGAATACTGTCTTTAGCCGGCGGATAAGCAATTAGATTTTCAATTTTAGTGGTGAAGCCGACGGTCTGCGTTGGCCATTTGGCATTTGATGCCGAGAGGCGGTATCCCACAGTACAAACAAGCTCAGATTTAAGGGTCCAGGCTTAGCTTGCTTTAAGTTCCAAGACCGGCTTGGCAGGAACGCTAGACTTGGCTACTTGCAGACGTTCCCCACGTGGAGAATAGGGACAGGGACGGGGTTAATCAGCTATCGCTCCACGGAGAGGCCATCCCTTGGCTTCCAGGGTCTACGGACTAAGCAAATTCATCTTCGAGCCTTCGGTTACTATGTAGCAGTCGAAAACTGCCCCCCCCCCCTAGTCTCTATAAAAAATCCACACTCTTTTTTTTTTTTCAACGTCGATGACTCGATTGGCTATTTGCCTAGGCTTTGCAAGCGTAGGCTGCTAGTACCCCCCGGCCTTTTGAGCTGAGTAATGTACTGTACCATGTGCTTGTACTATCCTATGGTATCATTGGTATGCAACAACCTGGTGCGTAGGTAGTAATGTGAGGTCGCTGGCTTACCAGGTATCGTACGGAGTACTGCATTCGACGGATATCTATCTTCTCCGAATTTCCAACTTGGCGCCTGGATCCGAGTCAAGATGCAATCCAAGCCCCCTAATCCGAGGCTCTTGTCCTTTGATCGTTCTCCACTCATAACCCATAATCATATAAACCAGGATGATTTTGATCTCTGCAGCGGCCAAAAACCTCCCAGGGCAACCATGATTTCCGTGACCAAATCCCAAGTGTTCAGTACTCGTAGTGACTAGCTGAGCCATGTTCTCCTTCCCGGGCGATTGGCGCAGCTTTAGAAACCTGTCGCCCACAAATTTGTGCGGCTCTGGGTAGATGCTTGGGTCCCAGTGTCTCTGTGCTGACACGGCGAGGAGGGTACCCTCAGAGATTCGAGTTCCGTCGAGCAGGGTGACATCGGAGGTAACCTCGCGAGGCATGGCCACTGAACACTGGGTTAGATAAATGCTCTTCCAAAGAGCTGAACATTTTCTGCGTTGTTACCTATCATGATGGGTTTGATCCTCTGGCTTTCCTTGATGACACTATCGAGCAGTTTCAGACGGTAAAGGCCCGATTTGGACCAGCCGTCTTGTCCGATAACCTCAATGGCTTCCTCTCGAAGACGCTCGACCATTTCGGGGTCGCTTGCAAGATCATGCACAACCTGAGTCAAAAGGTCCGTAGTATTGTGAACCGCCGCGATCGACAGGCCCAATTGCAAGTCAACGCGGTCAAAAGTGCGCCCGTTGGCATGCGTGTCGCACCATTCCTGAACATGTATCGAATCAGTCATCCTAATACAAAGCTGTCGTTGATATCTCAAGAGACACTCACAATGCCATCGTTATAAACCTTTGGGTCCTCTCCTGCGGCTATCTGCTTGGCCTTGTCATGTCGTCGTTGCTCGATGACCGGGCGGATTAGATCTCGAGCCATCTGCACTTGCGCGCGGAGCTGACGACAAGGGGGAAGAACCCAGTGAACAAAGGGTCGTGCAAAGGCAGGGAACATTCGCAGGGAGAGAGCCGCCATGAAGCCCTGTCTTATGTGACTGACGGCGAGCTTGAGCCAGGCTGCATTGCGGCAGAGCTCTTCACCGAGAAAGACACGAGCTGAGATGCGGGCTACTACAAGGTTCAGTCGCTCTTTAGTCGTAATTTTGTGCCATTCTATACCGGTTGCCATGAATTGGCGTGGTCAGTGAGGTTTCGTCACAAATCACGGAACGATGCATTCAAAACTTGATGGGTACTAACCTTTGCCGGCGGGAAGATCCAAGATGTCCTCAAGCGCCAGTCTACACTCATTGGGTAGAGGTTCCAAAACGCTAGCTGAAGAAAGTCGTACATGATCAGAATCAAGTCGTAGTCTCGTTCATAAGTAGTCCGATACTAAAGACTCCAACCCAGCACTGAAAGGATACTGGATATGACATACCGAGATCTCGTGTCAAATTGTGTTTGCACAAGTCTAGCACCACGGGCAGATCTACTAGTCCACTCCTGAATCCCTCAAATCCAGGAATGTTTGACGTTACAAACTATTCAAGTAGTTCTCACATTAGCTCCTCAGCAACAAGACAAAGTGCTCATCCGACCAGATCATGATTAGCTCTGACTTGACACGAGAGAACGTACGGAGTGATGACTCCGTATATCACAGAACTCACCTTGGCAACAACTTTGCTGAAACTCAGTCTCTTGTCGTTCCTGATCTCGTCTGCATATTCGGCAGGCAGAATGGTGACCAACATCCCTGGGCCTAGCATGCGAAAGGGTTTGCCGGGAGCTTGACGGGAAGCCTGTTCAAGAGCTTGCCTCCCGTCAAGATAGAAATTCATCTTAGCTTTGAGATCGAAAACATCCCACCATCCTCCCTGATCCACAATCGGAAATGTCGTGGTTTTCGACGCTGTTAAGTTGGGCCTCAACGTATTTACTACCTGCCAACACAGGATCGTGAATAAACCCAAAACAAGTAGGTATTTGTACCGTACATCCCAGTCGCCATGGATGAACATCTGTTCTATTCGGCCTGGTGCGATAGTCGATGGCATGTTCTCAGTAGGAGCCTGTAGCATGTCGAAAAAATATATAAGACGAGTGTATTGAACTAGAATTCAAGGCGAAGAGAGGGCCCGAGGTCATCAGTGATATACACTACTAACTGGAGCGGGTCCTTATACAGACCGACTGTCTGCAGAACTGACAGTAGTATAGCAAATCAGTAAAATAACCAGACCAGTGACATATATAAACCTGATGAAGCAGTCCATTACTTGAGGTATTGTAATGTACCTATTTACTGTAAGTAGGAATCCACTGCCTTAGCAGGGCAATTAAGAACTTGCATAGTACCTAGGTAGGCTGAAATATTCATCTCGCATTGGACCATTCAGCAGTGGGTATCTGCCCGCAGTACCTGGGTATCTCGTAATAATTCAAGGGCGGGCACAGCTAATCTGTCGTCTGTGTAATAAAGATTGCAGGTGTTTTGTAATGCTCTTAGTGAAACTTGTCATTTCCATGCAGCTGAGTCGTAAATGACGCCTGTACCTGGCCCTTGACGCTGAAGCCGGTCGATATTAACCCAAGTTCGGACATGGTGTACATGTTCTGACCCTGTATACATAACATCGACAGGATACATAGTACTTTGCACGATCTCTGGAGTCTCCACAATGATGGGATATCTTGGCCTCACATGCGTTATCTCATTTCTTAGATGGTCTACTGCAGAATTGTGGAGAGGTTCTCCTTGGCCTTGAACACGTTACTCGGTCTTCTAACAGGCCCACACAGAATTATGGAGGCGACCCGGATTAAAGTACTCCGTACTATTCGTATACTGTAATCTCTGAATTATTGTAATGTTACATAGTACTACTTCTGATTGTTGGAACCCACATTACATGATTCAATAGCAGCAAGCCAAGCGGAAACCTGAGTACTAGGTAGTATCAAATTCGGGAAATTCGAAATACCTACTATGTACTTTCTAGGTACACAGTCGCGACCTTACGATAATTTACATGAGTCGCGGTCTGCTAAGACCCCGTGAGTGGCTGAGCTGGGGTCCTTTCTAGTGAGTGGAATATATTCCGCTTAGATAAATAAGCAGATTCATGAGCGGTGCACAAGCGATTCACGAATTGTAAGCAGGTAGGTACGTCCACGGGTGGCTAGGTGTAGCCCAGCTACCCAGGTGGAAGGAGATGATCGTGCCTTTTCAACTTGAACGAAGCCATCAGCGTGAGCGGCGAGACAAGATTAAATGGAAAGATTGAACCAAGATGAAAAGACGAAGATCTGTTTATATAAAGGCAGGCTGGAATATGCGGTTTCAATGGCTAAACTTCACCCCAAAGCCGGGCCTTGTATACACTGCTTACAACCGGTGAACCGCTCACGGACTAAGCTGATTATTTATCTAAGCGGAATATGTTGTTCCACTTACTGGAAAGAGCCGCAGCTTAGCCGCCCACAGGGTTTGCCAAGACCCCGTGCTCCTAGGATCAGGCCGTCCGTGGCGGTGTCAGGTCCTGATGTCTAAGTAATTGTAAGGATGGTTATTTAATGGGGTACCTACTGCACACATGTTCTTGAGAGGTAGCAACATGGCGCAGAAAAATATTTTTGATTTGTTGCGCTCACTCCTACAGAAGAAGTTTCGTCTACCGTCGGTTTTCCTATCCAGCTTTTTGAAAATTGTATTACCTTAAACGACCGGCATCCCAAATAAGACCTCTCCAACGTGAAACGGCCGACATGCCTCACTTTTCTGTGCCGGTTTCTCAGGAGCTGGTGCGACGATCTGGGTCCCGCACGTCTTTCCCAACCATCATCCATCATGATCATGAGGCATTCACCAAAGCAGCAGAGTCTATGCAAGATGAATACAACCAAGCCATGGGAACCAGCCTCGACGTGAGGACAGTAACCAAGATCCCAGGGCTCGGCTACGTACATCCTATCGCGCTTACTATCCCACACTGCCTTCCTGAGCGCGTGGCTGCTGTGACGCGGTTTGCAGAATTCACCATCCTCAATGATGACTTCTACGACCTTGCGAATAGGGCAGAGGTAAGGCCTCGAAATTTCCTGACCAAGATTGCGCGGTCAACTTTGACTCGCTACACTTGCTAACCATGCTTCACAGATTCAAAATGTCAACGAGGACATCCAAGGCGTGCTTGGAGACTATGCATTGGCCAGTGGCAACGCCAACCCCACGGCTTGCGCCACAAACACTACCAAGTCGAAACTGTTTCAAGCCAGCTTGTTCCTGGATTTGATGAACATCGACCAGGAGCTGGCTCTGGCAATCATGAATTCGTACAGCGATGGCTTGGACGTTGCCACATTTGCGCCCGATCAAGTCAAGACTCTCGAGGAGTACTTTCCCGTGCGCAAGATCAACTCGGGGTTGGAGTGAGTGTCTCATCTACACATGGCGCCAATACCGCTATCAACTAGACATGTATGGCAGGTCGTTCGCTGACACCAGCACAGGGTAACTTCTCACATGGCCTGTTTCGCTATGGGCTTCAAACTCTCGCAACAGGAGAGGGAGATGATCCGTGACATCGAAGACCAAGCCATGTATGCAGTCACGGTCATCAATGACCTCTACAGCTGGCCCAAAGAAATCAAATGCCACCTCGAGACGCCCGGCTCAGAGCGGCCATTCAATGCTGTGGGTATATTAATACGCCATGGCGGCTACTCAGAGACCGAAGCCTTCGAAGTTCTGAGACAGAAGCAAGAAGAGCTGGAGGGGCGTCACTTGTCACTCCTTGCTGAACTGAGGGTCCGATTGCAGCGTGAGGGCACAACGCTTTCGGAAAACCAGGACTTGTTTTTACAGACAATGCAGGCCGCGGCTTCGGGTTCGGAGCTCTGGAGTGTTCACACGCAGCGCTATCCCTCCAAGGAGGATCTCGGCCAGCCCGAGGTAGAGTTCGTGAACAATGAGTTTAGATATAAGGTTGACGGCGTCGCCACAGCAACAGTCTACCTTAAGCAGCTGGGCGCGCTCAAGGTTGATGCATTACCTATCGGACTTGTTCAGCGGCCAGCAACTCCTCCAGCATCAGACTCCCTTTGTTCAAACAGGAGCTCATCCTCAAGCTACGGTAGCTTCAAGTCGTGCGAGTCGCAAGAGCAGATGACGGCCAACGTGGACTATGTCAACCGTCATACAGCATCTGCTGAAAAGGTAAGACCTCTTTTTTTTTTTTTTTGTGTGTTCTTTTTTCTTTTTTTCTCGTATATATATTTGATAACTTTCCACCTCTTTCGGAAGGGATTGCCTCTCTAATACTTCGGCTCACAGATCGTTTGTGCACCCTTCGAGTATATCTCTACGCTCCCCTCCAAAGGCGTTCGGAACACTTTCATCGAGTCCTTAAACGTGTGGCTCGAGGTTCCGGAGGCATCATTGCAAATCATCAAGACGATTGTCGGCAGGCTCCACGATTCCTCATTGATGTTAGACGACATAGAAGACGATTCTACGCTCAGGAGAGGGCATCCGGCCGCTCACGTCGTGTATGGAACTGCCCAGACAATCAACGCGGCCAACTATTTGGTGGTGCTGGCGCTGGACGACTTGCAAAAACTGCAAAATCCAAAGGCAATAGTCATCTTCACTGGTAAGTCGACAAATCACACGGCGTGATGTCAGCAGTTGTGATTTCAGTTACTAATTTGTATTGCAGAGGAGTTGCGAACCCTGTTCTTGGGACAAGGCTCGGACCTTCATTGGAAGTATCACGTCGAATTGCCGTCCGAGGAACAGTATATGGAAATGATTGACAACAGTGAGCCATGCATTTATCTTCTTGGAATCGAGTGCCTGCAAAGTTTTGGCAAAGGTCAAAGGCTTGCGTGCAACCTGTGGCTAATTATAACGCCTACATCTAGAAACCGGAGGTCTGTTCAGGTTATGTGTCCGCCTCATGCAGGCAGAGTCAACAAGAACCGAGTAAGTGTTCTTAAATCTGGCCCCAATAAAAGTCCAAGGAGCCTGACATACTGGTATGCATTAGTCTCCTACATCTCAACCCAAGGCATTTCGTAAGACAGCTCAGCCTATACTTTCAAATCCGGGACGATTACCAAAATCTCGCGTCCGATCAGGTATGTTCTTTACAGTTTTCTTCCTTTTTCTTCCGGTCTTAACTAACAAACTTTCCTTCCCGTCCTATAGTATGCCAAGGAAAAAGGCTTCGCCGAAGATCTCGATGAGGGCAAAATTTCGCTCCCCTTGATCTACACACTTCAAGCCCCTAACACCCGTCGAGCCGAAATCCTAGGGATCTTTAGGAAAAAGCAGCCCGGCCCTCTCCCAATCGAGGTCAAGCAGTACCTTATGACACAGATCAAGAAGTCAGGGGCTCTGGAAACTATCTATTCGCAGCTGCAAGTGATGCAGCGGGACCTGATGGCGGAGCTCAAGAGGTTAGAAATTGAATTTGGAAGCAGGAACCCGACACTTGAGATAGTGCTGCGGAAGCTCTGGGTCAATTAGTGTTAGGGAGATGAGCCTCGGAATTTCTTTCTTTTTCTATAATCTACGCGTAGCAGTAGCGTGTAAATTTGTATTATAGACTAAATGATGGTTATTCATTCATGGATGGTATAGTAGAAATAAAAGAGTGCCTATTAAAAATGTCCGCGTTCTTTAAACGCTCAGCGTCTTGAAACTTGTCTAAGGACACTGAGATTTTGTCAATGCCTAGGTAACTATATAGGTAAATAATTAAGTATGCACTTAACAACTTGCTAAAAGAGGACCGAAAAATACACAAATGTGCTTTATTAATAAATACTTAGCATATGTTTCTTTTACAAAACTACAACTTAGACAACTGCGATTTTTAAAAAAAAATTATTTGCATTTTTAAAACCCGCTTATTAAGATACTAGTTACAATAGCTATATAAAAATTAGTTTTGCTAAGCGTAGTTTATATATAAGTAAAATTACTTAGCAGCTTTAAGCTTATTTAACATAAGTTATATAATAGCTAGTTTTTTTCATTAATTTTAAATAACTATAAAATAAATTAGTAAACTATTAAACCTTTTATTTATATAATAATT
>JALRMF010000068.1:0-177587 GCA_026120015.1 Dendrostoma leiphaemia
TTTTTTTAATCTTTAAATAGCTTATTTATATATATTATAATATATTATTTAGTTTGCGTAATTATTAACTTTAATTTTTTAAACTTAAAAATGCTTAGTATAAGCGCAAGCATTTATTTAACCTTATTTTTAATTTATAAACACTTTTTTTAAAATAATATTATTATTAATAACTATAGTGCTATATACTTAGTTAACTTTATTAACCTAGTTAAGACTAGCTTTTTTAAGCGCTTTTATAGTAATAATATAATTAATGCTAGCATATTAATACTTTCTATTATAAGCTATAAAATAAAGCGCTTTAAAGAAGCTTTAAATAGCAAAGATAAAAAGCAAACGCTAAATTTAATTTTGTTAAATATGGCAGTGGTTAAAGGTTTCTATTTAAATATTGTTTTTAAAGCTTGCTTAACTAATGCAAAGAGAACAGTTAAAATAATTAAGATATGCCTTTTGTTAAGAAAGGTTATTAATCCTTTTAGGAAGCCCCGCGAGGAATGCTTTTACCCTAAGACCCCCCTGTCTGCTGTACTTTAATTGGTTTAAACTAGGGTTTGTAATTTGTAAATTTACATTGGTTAGCTTTATAAGGATTTGTGGGTTTTTAGCCGCTCCCTAGCTTGCTAGTCTTTAGAGTCAGCAACTTTACTAGCAGTTTATTCCGCCTCTAGGCGTTTTATTTAATTTAGGCCTTTTTTATAATATTGAGCAATAGCTTATAGTTAGACTTTTAGGTTTTTTAACCTTTTTAAGGGTATTGCAGCTATAGGAAGTTAAGTCTTGTTAAAGGGTTTTTGCTAGGTTTATAAGTAAGGGCCTTAGCTAGCTAGTTATTTAGTTAGCTATGGAAATATTTTGTTTTGCCTTTGAGGGTTTAGGTTGTGCTGTTATTCCTACTTAGTCTGTTTCTGCCCCTGGCTTAATTTAAGGATCCTTTGCTTTTTTGGTTTTTAAACAATATTTTTATGCATTTTGCCATGTTTGCTATTATGCCTTTGCCTTTGTCTAGCCCTGCTTTTAATCTCGCCTCTATATTGTATAAGAGTATATGCTACTATGTCTTATATTATTTATTTATATTGCTATAGCTAACTTATATATAAATAGTTGCAATCTCTTACGCAGAGTTAGCATTAATATTTTTATATATAGCAAGGCAATTAGCATGCTAGCTTACTTGCCTATTAAGCGTAATGTTAAAAGGCAGCGTAAATAAGAGTTGCAATTTAATATCTAAGTTTGCATTACTGCCCTATTGCTCTAGGCTACTGGTTTTAAGCAGCGGCCTGCTTACGGTGATTATAAGTATAAAAGAGGTTTTTAAATATAGTATATAATAGCTTATATTATAAATGGCTTTTTTATTATAAATAGCGCTTGTGCAAATTATATATAGTTGGCTAAAAAGCGCTAATACACCTTTTATAAGTTAAAAGTTATTATATATTTTGCTTTATCTTAATAGCTTGCAGATGCTTTTTATATTAACATAGTTGGCAGATTGCTAGCTTTTGTCAGCTATTTGCTGGTTTCTTTTATAAATATATTCCCTTTTATTAAGCAATAAAAGAGGCAGGTGGCAAACCTAAGTAGCTTTGCTAGCTTTAGTATAATAGTTTATGCTTTTTTATTTATAAGAATGCCTGCTAATAAGTTAATTATTTATTTTAAAGCAATATAGAGGCGGGTAGAGTAGATATAAATTATAATAAGGAGTTTATTTAAGGAATAATGGCAGCTTAGCCAAAAGCTTTCCAAGATTTTAATAGTATTGTTTTTGCTCTATACGTTTAATTTATCTTAGGCAATAGGTAAGTTTGCTGCAAAAGGCTAAAAACCCTTATTTCCTCCTAAACTAGGCACGCCTAGTAGTCTAAAGACATTAAAACTATTAAACTAAGGTAAATAAGATACGCTTTATCTTTTTTTACCCTTAGTATCTATATATAGCTTTAAACTTTTTTATAGTTTCCACCGCCAGCGCCTTTAACCTCAATACCCCTTAGGTTACCTTTTTTAACATCTTTGCCTTTAGAAAGTTAAATATATTAAGCGGCTTTATAAATGCTATGTTTGCTAGCCGCTATATGCACAAAAGTTGTATGTATATGCTTATTGCATTGCACTTTTCCATCTCCCTTTCTTTTCTAGAGTACCCTTTTCTATAAATTCCCAGGAGCATCTTTCCTAGCATCTAACCCTAACCTTTATAGTTTATTATAATAAAGCTTAGTATACATAGCAATCCTTTGTGGCTAATACTAATATTATAGCCTTGCCTTAGCTGCTTATAGCAGAGAATCTTTTTAAAGGCTTTTTTGGGGGGGATTTAAATAGTAATTGCCCTTATGATAATATAGTTAGGGGCAAGATGCAAAATAAATAGGCTACATATTATTGTAGACTTGAGGATAATATCGCTTAAAGGACTAAAAAAGATAGAAAGGTTGTTGTAGATAATAACCTCCTTAAGCCCCGGCGGGTGGACTATTTTAACTGCTGTAAACTCAGCCTCGTTAATGACTTTAAAGCTTATATATATATTCTTATTAATAATAATTAACATACCTTTGATAAATAAGAACAAGCCTGGGACTAGCAGGCTGTTGTCGTCTCCTAACAGCAGTGCCGCTAATTTTTTTGCCGCTATAGGCAGTTAAGACTTTTAAGTATAACTAGATAGGTAGATTAAGACCCTGCGCCCCGTTTTTTTGCTAAAGGCAAAAGCTGCGTATAGTATTAGGTTTTATTAGTTTTAGTTTAATAGTATAATGGCCTGCTTGCTATTGGCAAAGTTTAGCTGTAAGGTGGCAGAGTACTATGCCTAGAGTTTGGCTGCGTTCTTAGCAGTCTGCTTTTTCTTTTAAAAGCAGCTAAGGAGCCTAAGCAGGTCTAGGTTGCCTTAGGCGCGCCTTTGTTCCTTTAGCATTACAATATGCATAAAGCTCTCCTAGAGCTTTTTAGCCTTTAGCTAACTATTAAGGAATTTAAGCTGCAAGTTGTTTTATGCTTTAGCTACTTTTTATCTAATGGTGTCTACGTCCCTTAATAGGGTTATTCTAAGTACCGGCGTAAACTAGATAAAATCTCCAACAAAGACAACAATAGGTAGGCCGCTAAATAGGCTGTTTGCAAAGCTTCAAAGACTTTTTATATTATTGTCTAGCTTATATAGTGTATATAATGCTAATATGCTTACTTTATCTACAATAAGTATATCTTAGCATTGCTACTACTGCTTGTCTTCTTTTAATAGCTTCTTTTATTCCTCTGCATTTTGCTCATTTGCAAAGGGTAGGTGTGCGGCAGAGTAGATTATAATGCCTCCTATACCTGCAGCTGCTAAACCAAATATAGTGGTGATTATAAGCCGGCTAAACGCTTTTTTAGCGGTGAAAACGTTTTTTAGAGCCTTGATTAGCCAGGACTTTCTAGTGCCTGCTCCGCTGCTGATAAACTCTAGGTATTATTAGAAGGTGGAATTTATTCAACTGTCCAAAGCGTCGCAGATAAGGCCTAAAGCGATCTTCTGCATTTGATTAAGCGTCTTTTTAATGCTAACCACCTCGCCTACGCAGTAGAACGTGTTACTAGGCGCTATATCTACCTATATACGTAGCGGTGTTAGGCTCATTACTAGGTCTGCTGTACCGTTATTAAACCCTATTTTAGCCCTTATGTAAAGGAGTGCCGTCTCTATCTCATCACCTTTAATATCCCATAGCCTATCTTTATTTAGGCGGAGCTGCGCAGCCTTGGCGGCTTTAAACTATAGCGTTAGCATTGCCGAGAACATTTTTTTAATTAGTGGCCCTTAGTCTGCGTTAGACTAATTTTTAGAGGCTGTGGCAAAGTTGGTTTTATCGAGCGCGTCTAAGAGTCTCTAAAAGCCTAGCGAGCTATTTGTTATACTTTAGCCGCTGTGCAGCTTAGCTACGGCCTTGTAAAAGCCCTAGCATAGATTGTTGCTGTTAAGCCGCTAGTTGCCCCCGAGGTAGAAAGCGTCTTCTGCTTTGTTAAACTCTTGCCTTTAGTTACCCTTGCTTTAGCTTGCTTATAGCTTTGCATCCTTTTTTGCATCCTTTGCGCTCTTATAAAGCAGCTATATATTGTTAATAATGGCTGCGATGCGTTTTAGCAGCCCTATCTTTAACATTTCCCATAGGTTCGCTGGATCTTCCAGCATCGTAGAAAAAAATCGCTGCTAGGGAACAAAGAGGGCGAAAAGCAAGACCGCCGATCTTATAACTATTAGCCCAGCAGCTCTGTCTCTATAAATAAAGTGTTACTTACCTTTTATAATAGCCCTTGTTTGTATTATACTTATTGTGGTCTAGGTGGCTAGATATAATAGGCACTGCTTAGCTTTTGTTTAAAAGAATCTCTTAGGTCTATGCCTTATAGTTAGCTATAAAGGGGTTTAGAGGAATAAATTTAGCTTGCCTAAGATTTATTTTTTTGCTAATCTTTTATATACAAATAATTAATATATACTTGTATAAGCATAAGTCTTATAAAAGAAGACTGTAGTAAGCATAGCTAATCACTGCTGGCAAATAAAAACCAGAGTGGCTAATACTAATTGTCTCTAGGGCAGCCTAGACTTACACCTCTAGCCTTGCTTTTATGCAAAGACTATCCTAATGCTAAAATATAGTTTAGTATAGCGTATTAATATAAAGTCTTGCCTACGCCTGCTTGCTGCTATAGCTGTTTTTATAGCTAAGCAAGCTGCTATATACTTTAATTAACAATAGCTTATAGCTAGTAAAGATCTAGTTTATAATATAGGCAAAAAACTATTTGGTTTTATTGTTTCGCCGGGCAGCTCTCTTAAAATTGTCCCTATTATCTGCCGTATTGCTGTTGCCTTGGTTAAATATACCCATAAAAGATCTCTAAAGCAGTTCCGCCCTCTTTTAGAGCAGTATATTAAGCTTGGTAGAGTAGTTGATTTTATAATATATTATAGATAGGCCTGCTAAGTTGGTTAAGAGAAAAGTTGCGTTTATATTATGCTATATTACTATTGCTAAGGCTAGGCAGTATTGGTTAATATATTTATAATTCTGCTAGATGTATAGCAGCCTGTTGCTGGTAAATATAGTCTGCTTGTGTAATGTTTAAAGTGCTTTAAACTAGCATAGATGGCGTATTTTCTTTTTTTTGTTGTCTTTAAAGCTATACTTAGTATATATAGCGCTATAATTATGCTTTTGGCAACGATAGGCAACCTAATTTCCTTTATTGTAAAATACTTTGGCTAGCTTTATAATATCTGTAGTTAAGTTTTTGATATTGTTAAAAACGCTGTCTTTTAGCTGGTATCTTTTTGCCTTTGCTTTATTGCAGCATTATATGGCAAATATTATCAAAAAACACTATTCTCTTTTTTAGCTTTAGAAAGTTACTATACCTTGCTAAATACAAAGTTAATATATTTGTATATTTTGCTGGGATATGCTGCATTCTTTGGCTTAGTAATATTTGCAAAGAGGTTTAGCATCTTTATATTGGCATTTAGCCAAAAAAAGCTATAAATATATAGAGCGCTATGCTTGTTTGTTTCTATACAACCAAAATAGCATAATACTTTGCCAAAGACAAAGTTTTCCCCAATAGCTATAAGGTGCTTAAAAAATAGCTTAATCTCTTAGTAGAAAAACTTAGCTGCGCTAACCAAATCTTATATAAGGTATTAAATGCAGCTAATCCCTTTTTAAAATCAGCTTATTAGCTCTTTTGCAATTTTTTCTTTTGCAAGATAATAAATTATCAGCTTAAGGCTAACCTTATTTATAAAATTATTAAAATTAATGGTCTACTAAATGCCAAGCATTCTATCTTTAAAACAAAGGGATTTAATTTTCGCTTATAAGCAGAGCCGCTCTTTGTTTAATATATACTGTTGTTTTCTAAACGGTATTATCTCTTAAAGTATATATGCTACTCTTTTATTAGTGGTTGTTTGGGTTTCCCAATACTTTTCCTCTGCTTTGGCTATTTTATCGTTTGTTAGCGTTTTTAGAATCTATTTGATTTTTATAAACGACTTTTTACTTATGCGCAAGTAGCTAACCTGTTTATTCTTTAAGCAGATAAGTATATTAAAGATTATAAATGCAAAGATTGGGTATATTGCAAACTGGCCATTTTTTTAGTTATATGTTAGTTAATATAAATGCGCTAAGATAATATTAGTTTTTTACTATGGCGATTTAATATTATTCTTGCTTATTGCTGTAGTTAGAACTCTTAGGCCTTTTTTTTATCTTTTTTACTTTGGCTTTGCTATTGCGACGCTTTATTGTTGGCATTGCTGTTTTAAATAGCCTTAGGCCCGCTGCAACTTTAAAGAAACAGATATAGAAATGCCTTAGGAAAATAGTTAGGATTGTTTAAATCTGCAAACTCTTTACCTTTATGGCTTTTAATATAAGGGTTTATTGCGCTGCTTATAACGCTTACGCTAAGCTTTATGCTTTGGAGCTTTTGTTTATAATAGTACTGCTTACTTTTAAAGTCTAGTCTTTAGAGAATGCATAGCTATTTTATTAGGGAAAACTCTCTAATGCCTTTTATATTAAAAAATCTAGTTAATATCTATTTAAAAGTCTTATAATCTATATATTAAAGCTTTATATTGCTGGGGTTATAGTCTTTAGCTTAAATCTCTTTAATCTTAGCATTATGCTTACTTTCTTTATAAACCAGATCTCTTTTGCTGTTTTGTAGCTTGGCCAATATGTCTTTAGCATTTTATTTAAGCTTATTAGGCTGCCTATGCTCTGCTAGCAGCATATAGTATTTTATATAGATTTAGTCCTTTGCATGCAAGTTATATACTATTATATCCTTAATAAAATCCCTTAGAACCTTTATGCCCTCGCAGCACTAGCTTTAGCTTTAAAGGTTATTGTCGCTAATAGCAACGTTTTAATAGAGGAGATTCTACCTTTTTAGCTATGTAAGCACGCTCTTTAGCTTCTATAGATTAATAGAAAGCAAGAAGCTGAGGTTAGCTAGTAGGGGCTTTTATGGGCTAATAAAATAGATATATAGTCGCTTTTACTCTTAAACCAATAGATAAGAAAGCATATTGGTTGCTATGCTTTAGATATTGTTGGGAAACGCTGTAATATGCCTCTTTTTAAGTTTTTGGTAGTAACCACTTATGTACTCGTAGATTTTGATGTTAAACTTAGTAATTTATCTATATGCGGTATAGATTTCAATCAAGCGTTTCTCTAGCAGCGATAGATTTTTAAGCTCTTAAGAGTACTAATACATATAATTAAGGCCAAGATTATTAACTTAGCAGTTATATAGAAGGTTTTTCTTTTGTATGCTGTCTCTATAAAGTATGCAAATTAGTATTGCGTTTGCTTTATTTTTAGAGAAACACTAATAGCAGGAAAAGTAATCTTTATACTTGACAGAAACCTGGTCCTTGACTTATAAGAGCATAGCTTTAATATTAGACTATACGTAGTTGTTTAAGTTCTTTAGCGCCTTTTGCTAGTAATACACTTAGCAGTATTTAATCTTAAGTATATTGTTATTGTGCATAGCTTTGTAGAATTCCTTGGTTTTTTAATGCTTTGTCTTTTGTTAAATAGGATTGCACCAGGTTTGGTTGGCTGAATCTTAGCATCTCTGATTGTAGCGGTTATTTCTAATTTATATAATATGCTTGATTATTTTCCTCTTAGCCTTTTTTTTTATGGATAATGCTATAGGCTGTGCAGATTAGCTGTATTTAGATAAATGTAATAGTAGCAAGCAGTATATATACATTAGTTTAAAAATTAGCACAAGATAGGCGTTGGTATATTATAAAAAATTATAACATTTAGTCTAAGGATAATCTTCTCTCCTAAAAATAAGACTAGAGCTTATAAAAGTATGCTGTTGCTTTTTTATTATTAAATTTAATATTAGCAAATATATTAGCATATTGCTATGTTTAATAGGCAACTTTAGCCTTTTGCGCCGTATTTTTAGCGTAACTATAAGGTTTATAAAAAAGCATTTAACAAATATGCTTGCACTAAAGCTTATAGCGCCTATAGGCTATATTTATTATTAACTTTTTTTAGAGAAATGTCCTTTTTGTTTTGGCAAGGTAGTTAAGATAGTAAAAGGTAGTATAGCGATTATTTTAATATACTCTGCTAATAGGGTCTTGGGTATATTTATTGGTTTATAAAACGCAATAGGTAAATAAGAGCGCCGTCCTTCTTATTTAAAAGCAGTACATCGCTTTTAAGTACAGCCCTAAAAAAAAGTGTCTAATAAAGTCTTGCAGTTTTTAGTCTTTTATAAAGTATTATCGTTATTAACTTTGCTATATAGCTATAATTATAAGATATATTATTTCTATTGCAACCATTATAATAATTTACTAAAAAAAGCTATAAATAGCGACCGCTTTCTTATTATATCCTAAATACTATAGCAAAGCTAATAGCTGCGTTTTTAATCCAATACTACCCCAACACAGCATATTCCTTCGACGCCTATGGTTAAATATAGCCTATAATAAAATGTTGCATTATGTAATTTAAAGCATAAATTACGCAAAAGCAAGGTTAGCTTACGTATAGGATCTACTTGTCACATTTAACCCCTGTTTTTATAGGTATATATATATATAAAGGTATTATATTAGGGTTGAATGCCTAAGGTAAATATGCCGCCCTAATACGGCGTATTCCTTTAACGCCCATAGTTAAACACAGCCTATGACAAGATGCTACACTGTGTAATTTAAAGCATAGGTTACGCAAAAGCAAGGTTAGCTTACGTATAAAATCTACTTATCATATTTAACCCTTGTTTTTATAGGTATATATATGTATAAAGGTATTATATTAGGGTTTAATGCCTAAGGTAAATATGTATATATTCTTATATTTTTATTTTTATTACTTAGGTAAATATTATATAGCTTGGCAATAAAGGTATACTGCTTTGTCTAAAATAAACTATTATCTTTTGTTTACTAAATTATACTTAACCTCTTTTCTTTTATTATCTGCTTTGCTATATCCTGCTATATAACACTAATATTTGTTAGGTTTTGTGTAAATATTATATACTATAGTTATTTATTTACTAAGGCTATATTCAGCTCCTTGACCTTAATCTAACATAGATTAAAGGATATAGTTTGCGTAAACTATTGCATTATGTAATTTAAAGCATAGTTTATACAAAAGCTAATTTAGCCTATGTATAAAATCCATTGTTTGCATTCTACCCCTGTTTTTACAGGTATATATATATAAAGTTATTATATTAAGGTTAAATACTTAGTGTATACATTTATATATTCTTGTATTCTTATTTTTACTGCTTAGATAGCTATTATATAGCTTAGCAACAAAGGTTTATTTCCTCTTTTAAAATAAACTATTATTTTTTATTAAATGCATTATCCTTAACCTTTTTTCTCTTATTAGCTATTTTGCTATATTCTGCTTTAAAATAGTAGTATCTATTAAATCTTGCGTATATATTATATATTATAGCTATCTATTTACCAAAGCTACCTTTAACACTTTTACTTTAATTTACCATAAGTTAAAGTTGAACCTTTTAGCTTGCTAAGCTTTAGAGCTATTAGCTTTAGATTAAGCCCAACCTATCTTCTCCTTAGGCCAACGCTCTTAATATAATTGCTGTTGGGAAGATAGTTAGCGTTTAGGCGCTGCCTTAGAATGCCTAGGTGTTCTGCTACTAAAACTAGACTAGCCAAATCCAAATTCCCATCTCTATTTCTAACTAATTGCAAAATAACTACCTTGGTATGCTAGACGCCTTTTATAATGACATATTAGCTTTAAATCTCTTATAGTTTTATTTTAGGATTATATATAATTAGGAGGACTAATAAGTTTGCATAGCCTGCGATCCTTATTTCAGCTATATTCCTTGCCGACTATCTATTAATAAAAAGTTAGTTTATAAATGGGTAGCTTAGGCCTAAGATAATAGTATCTTTTAGTAAAACTACCTAAATACTTAGTTAACCCCGTTTTCTGCTTTATCCCTTAGGTGCTAATTCTTATAGATAGTATCTCTAACCTTGGCAAATATGCTTTACCCTAAGTTGCCTTTATTGGCTTTGTTGATATAAAAAAGTTTCTCCTTGTTAATAATCCTTTTATTGGGCTTGACGAGACTATGAGGAACTCTTTGGCTGTGTTTAGGGTATAGTTAAAGTTTGCCATCTTTGAGTTAGCTATGTCTCTAGGCATAAGATAGTGTGCTAACTATATATATGCTATATTGCCTAAGGTTAAGCTAAATATAAGGCAAAAGTGTAAGAGGTATAGGGTATAATAAACTTTTTTCTATAGGCATGGTATAAAGATATTAGTTATCGGCTACTTTTATAGTTTTTGTTAAAAGAAAAATGTTTTTTTGCTTAAGAGTACTAAGAATCCTTTAGAGTTTATTGCATTTGTTAAAATCCTTAAGATTAACTAGGCAGGTCCTAAGCCAAGGCAGTCCTTAACAGCGACAAACCCGTTTGCCATACCTTTGAGGGTTAGCCAAGCCACTCCTACAACCAAAGCCTAAGTGTTTAATCCCTTAGCAGTTTTATCTGCCTAGGACAATAGGCTATTGACATTAACTAAAAAAGATACGATTAAGGGCGTTGAGTGGTTTTATTTCCCAACTTTAGTTTTATTATGCTAACTTACATTACTAGAAAAACAGCGTTTAAGCGCTATTACTGCGTCTAGTATTAAAAATGCTGTTAAACAGCTGCAAAACAACCTGCTTAATTAAGCTAATAGATTTTAGGAGTCTAACCATATAGTTTGCAAAAATTAGCCAATAGCATCTTAAGAGATTATCGATCTTAAAGACAATAGTTAGCTTAAGAAATCTGCTAACTTAGATAATATTAAGACTAATAGTAATGCGCTTATCCTGCCTAAAAAGATATAAAAAAGTGGCTTTTGCAAAAAGAAAAGAGGTGCCTAGTAAGCTTAACTATATTTAGCGCAGGACTAGCAAGTTTATTAATATGTAATACACCCGCTGCGATAACTACCACCTTTCACCTTTATATAATAGTTCGCTGCAAACTAACTATTATATATATAATTAGCAATCAATTTCCCACTATATTGCACTTAATCTTATATACTTAGATAGCTTGTCTATTCTATGCTATAATTATAGTAATAAGCATTAATAATAAATTATTATTATTTTAAAGGCTCTCTGCTAACTTATATGTGCAAACTAAGCATATGCTTTTCTAGGGCTTTTTTAAGTTTTAAACTATAATAATACTCAGGGGTCAATACTTAAATTGACGACTAAAGAGCTATAAAGGAAATACTATCTATATAGTGACAATCGTGTCCTTATATCCTATAGCCTTTATACTATCTTTAATATTAAACCGTTAGAGTCGCTGGCGACTGCGTCAGTCTACCCTAGCTTCATAGCCAAAGTCAATAGAGTCAACGGCGGTCCTATCGGTCTACCCTAGTCGTCTATCCTAGACCGCTAGAGTCGCTAGCGACCGCTGCGGTCCAAGGTAGGATTTGTATAGATCATTTGTTAGTCCTTGCAATCTAAACCCTAACCCTAATATCTAGCTAACATAAGCATTATCTAATATAAGAGATGTTTTTCTACAGCGGGAACGTTAGGTTCCACTGTTCTATCCTATACAGCCCGTTGGCCTGTTTCGTAACCTGCATGTTGTATAGGTCATAACACTGACATACAGGCCACCTTTCTTAACGAAAGGCCCATCTCAAGACGGCCCGCCGGCGATCCCCAGTAGCTTTAAGAAAAGATTTAGATAGTTTATTGGGTTGAAACTTAGGGGTAGTGTTAGATACAAAGGATCACCAGGCAAGATGACTATATTAGTTATAGAGGAAGGAAGAATTGATTGCTTAGGTGTAGCTGCTGTATAAAACTGAATTTTGAAGAGGAAAGAGGAAGTGCCGGCCTTTGTACGGCTTTGCTAAAGGGTTTTTATAAGGCCTTGGCAAACTTTAGCCCTATACTTTACAATTAGACTTCTTTAGCTTTAGTCATAACAATTATTTCTTCCCTAGTGGCAGTCGCTTTTAAATGCCTTTTTTGCAATCTTTAAGCTAAAATAAATAAGAATAGTAATAATAACAATAGTAATTAGTAATAAAGCTAGTGGCTTTTCTTACAGCTTTTTAACTAGTTACTTTTTACTTAACTTATTACTTAAGTTTTAGCTTCTTTTTGCAACCTTAGTTGCTTTTTTAACTTCTTAGGTCTATTTAACCTTATACCTTTTTGTTTGAATTTTTTAATAGCTAATTTTTTAATAGCCTATTGTTTAAAGGCGCACAATAGCTTGCTTATGCAGCAAAATCGCTTTATTATCCCTTTTTTTACAATAGCAACAGCTATAATTAGTAGGCGGTAGCTAGCAAGGTAAGTAGTCTAAGCTTTCTATAATCTAAGTATAAAAGCGCACACCTATCTTACGCATTAACTTGCAACCTTAACTTTTCTTCTTTATATAATAACTTTAACTTGCCTGCCGCCCTTAATTATTGGTTTATTTTATTGCATACATTTAGTTTCTTTTTTTACTTTTAATCTTTAATTATTAATTGTTAATTGCTACTATGCTTTATTATGTGTCTCAGCCTGCGTTTAACCTTTTTTAGGTTTTAATTAATAAAGAGAATAAGTATTATTACTTTTTCTTTTCTTACTTAGCTATAGTTTTAACTTTTATATAATTTATTAGCTTATTTAGCGCCTTAAAGTGCGCTAATTCCTTGATTAGCAGCAATAAAAGCTATTTAAGATTAACTTTGCTTAATACCTTAAAAGCCTTGCCTTTGGTAAGTAAAATATATTTTATCTCTATTATTATCTTTATCTTTATTTTCTTTATATAGTTAATTATATAAATAATATTATATCTACGTATATTAATAAGATTTTAGCCGCTTATAAGCGTAATTCAAAGCGCATGCCTGTCGTTAGTATACTTGGCTTTAATAATAATAATATCGTTAATATTTTATAGAGTGGTGGTGCTTAGAATATGCCTTAGTTTATTAGCAGTGTTATTAACTAAGAGCGCATTCTTAGTGTCGATAATTTTAATAGTTTCGACAATGACGATAAGCCTGTGCTATTGTTAGAGAGACCTATTGTAAGTATTTTTTTTTTATATCTTTAAGCTAAGCTAGCCGATTAACTAATCTTTATAATAGGTTTTTGCTATCGCTAGTTTTTTTCAATAGCTTAGTGTAGTTTTTAAAACATTTGCCTATGCTAAGGGATACTTTTGCAATGCTTTTGCCGCTTAGCATAATAAGTTACTTTTATTTTATAAATATCTATATTCTATATTTAATTAGGTAAAATAGGCTTTAATAAAATAATAAATAATAACTTTGCAATTATTAGCAAGAGTTTTATAAGCTAAGATAACATTATTAAAATGCGCTAATGCAGCGTTTGTAAGAATATTACTGCTTTGCCTTACTTTAAGTTTGGCAATTAAGTTTCTTAAGAGAAATTATTAATTTAAGGTATTATTAATGCGGGCTAAAACGCGCATATTCTAACTTTAAACTTTTGGATTCTGCGCTTAGGCGAGTTTTTTTAATCTAGCGATAGTTATGGCGCTATTATAATTATTTTAAATAAATAGTCTTAGATTTGCTAGAATTATTATGTTTTTTATTTTAGCAAGTAAATAAAGTTTGCTTTAGATTGCGTTTTAAAAAATAAATATTTAGTGTTGTAGTTAGTTTTTATTATGGTTTATTTTATTTAATAATATTAACTAAAATATTTAAGCTAGCGTGCCTTTGCGAATATAAAATAGTTTTCTAACCCTTTAGGTTATTAATTTTTTTTCTTTAGTTAACCTTTTTAAGTAATTTTAGCTGGTTTGTTTTAATTGTTGGCTTAGTTTCTTTTTGCTTGGCAATATTTTTTTTTAGACTTTTTATACTGCTAAATAGCTTGTCTAGCATTTCTTATGTCGTTTTTAAGGATTTATTTATTGTATTTACTTAGCTAGCTTTTTTATTTTATTAAGTAGTAAATATTATTGTCTAGGATTATTTTGTTATAAACTTTTTTAATCTCTTATTTTATATTGTTTTTTTTAAGGTTAAGTAGGTTTGCTAGCTTTTGTATTAATTTTTTTTAATTTTCTTTTTATGGTTTTAAAAGGCTAATATAGAAGATATTATGCTTGTGAGAGTACTTTTTTAGCAGCATTAATTAGTATGCTTAGCAACTGATTTTTTTAATAATTTTAAAGGGTTTAATATATTTTGGTTAAAGTTTCTTAGGTCTTTAAAGCTTAAGGCTTTTTATAGATAATAATATCTATAATTTTGCATTAAAGAATATAGGCTAATATTTGCGATTATAATACTTTGTTGCCGCTTTATTTACCTATATTTAATACTTTTATAATAATGTTTAAAATTGTTATAATTTCTCTAGCTTATTATTAACTGCTGGAATTCTCTTTATCTTTATTAAATAAACAGCGCTTTTACTGCATGCTTTTTTAAATTTACTAGGTTTAAGAATAAATAAAGAGAAAAATTTATATAATACTTTAAACAATGTTTTATTATTTATTAAGTTAACGGCAGAATTTATTATAAAATGCGCTAATAGCAATAATATAGCTTAGTTTATTTAGTAATTATTAATAAAATATTAAAGGTAATACTTTAATGTTTAGTTTATTTATTTTATTTGTTTGTTTATTTAAGGATGAAATATTGTTGAAAATCTAAGAGCTATGCTTTTATTTATTAATGCTCTTTAAAATTAGCTGGTAAAAATTAAACCTTTGTTTAATATAATATTCTTAAGCAGCTTATACTTAGTTTTAATTTTAGTATAAAATAGCTAAGTAAGTTTATAAATATTAATGTTTTTTGGCATTGGGAAAAAAAATGATATTTTGCTATATTAGTTTATAATTATAAAGATTATATTAACCAATTTGTTATTATACTAGATTATTAGTAGACTAGTGACAAAATTTATTAATAGCTTAGCTATAGGCCTAGACGGCTATAGTAGGCTGGCTAACTTACTATATAAATAATAGCAGCGTAAGGAGCTTTATTAATACGTTAGATACTTAATAGTATACTTTTTAATATTACTTTTTATCTTTTCTTAAAAGAATAGGCGGCTAATATTAGCTAAAGTTTATTAAAATCCCTAATATTTATCTAACAGTGAATTATAAAGAACTTTTAGGATTTTTTGTCGCAGCGCCTATTATTTAAAAATATATATGCGCAAACAATGGTGCAAAAGCTTATCTTTTACCTTATATTTTTAAAATAATATATTAGGGCAATTGCTAAAAAACATGCGTTTAATCTTTTAGATTCTTAGATCCAGCTTTTATTTAATTTATATTAATTTTATTAATAAAAAGAAAGGCAGCGTAGTATATATATTAAGGCTAACGGCTGTAATATTTGCTAAGCTTTTTAGAAACAATTATTTCTTATTTAGCGTTAGGTTTATAAAATTAAGCTAGTTATTAGATAAGTTTTGTATATTTGCTTAATTATACTTTTAAATATTGTTATATACTTTAATATTATATATTTATGCAATTAAATATAATTGCAGATTAGCTAGGTTTAACTAGTTTTTAACCCTTAGGCTTTTTGAAATTATAATGCTAGCTTAGATAAAAATAATAACTTTGAAATAAAAGTTTATAAAAGTTATTAGCGATAGTTAAAAATGCTTTTTAATATAGTTTAGTCTCTAAGACGGCGCATTGGCCAAATTCTTCTTGCCTAAAATATATTTAATTTAGAAATTAAACCCTAATAGGTATATAAGCCAATAAATTTGTTTCACTGTTAGCTTTTTAGCTTTTATAAACCCTTTAAGGTTAAAATAATTTAAAAAAACAAAGATAGAAAATTTGGCTTTTTCTAGGTAATGTTACTATTGCTTAAACAATAATATAATAGCAAATATCTCTTAGTTATATATCTTCTACCTACTTTTTATATTGCTTAGCTTTTTAGACTAAAATGTAATTAAGTGCTATGCTATTTTATTATTTTTCTTTTATGCTTAAGAAAGAATGCTTAAAATAGCATGGCTAAAAGCGTTAGTTTGTAATTAGCAGGGTTTTCTTAGGTTAAAATAATATAAGAGTAAAGCGGTATAAAAAGCTAATTTAAGCTGGTAGAAGGCGTTAAAAGCTAGCGTATATTTTGGTGCTTTTAGATTAAATAATCTAGGTTTCTAGCCCTGCTTTATGCTTTTTAATATATTTATTAAGGGTTATGCAATTTTTAAAAACTAGTAGATAAAGCATTGATAAAAATTGCAAAATCTAATAAAGTTTTAAATGTTTTAGTATATTATAGATATTAGCTAGTTTTAGATAGTTTTAACCCGCTAAGAGTTTATTTAAACACTTTAAGTATTGATAATAAATCTTAAAAATTTTACTTTATTTTAAAAAAAAAATACTTTAATGGTTTAGCGTAGAGTTTATTTTACACTAGCTAATCTATAATTATTTAAAGATGCTTTTAGTAAGTTTTTTCATTTAGCAAGAAAATAAAGATATTATTTAAGTAGTTATATTATAACAAAGATATTAATATAATTATTAAAAATCTTAGCGATATAATTTTAGAATATTGCAGGGGCATTTATTAAACTAAATAATATAACTAAATATTTATAATGCTTATAGCGTATTTAAAACGCTATCTTTCACTTATTACCCTTTTTGATTTAAATTTGATAATAAGCATTAGTAAGATTAATTTTAGAAAACACTTTGGATTTTAAAAGATAATTTAGGATTTCTGATATAAGCAGGAGAAGGTAGCGGTTTTTAATGGTGATTTTATTAAGTCTACAATAGTTAATGTATAGCTTTAGTCTATTATTGCTTTTAAGAGTAAAAAGAATAAGAGCGCTGGCAAGACTTTAGCTAGGGTGGATTTTATTATAGGCTAACTACTTTTTAAGGTATTTATAGAAGATTTTTATTTTTTTTTAAAGAGTTATTAGATAGGAAGATATAAAAGGGTTGCCTTTTTTTAAAGTGGGATAGCATAGTTTGCTTGTTGCTTTAGAGGTAATTTTTTAGCTTTGTTTAGATTAAAAAACGTTAATGTATATTTGCATAGGCATTTTAGTAAGTTTTTTAGGTTATATAGTTTATTTTTAGTTTTATTTTAAAATATTTTCTTAATATCTTATTTATCTTTATCTTTTTTTAGTATATATTTAAGATTATTTTTAGAGGGTGTAATGATAATGTAATAAAATGCTTGATTTTTTATCGTTCTTTTAAACGCGTAAGCTAACATAGTTTTAATCTAGGGGCTATTATCTTTTTAATACTATTGCTAGGTTGCACTATCTAAGATTATCTTTCTTTTTTAGATAGCCGGCATTTTAAGGAGAAGAGGTGATTTATGTTGCTTTTATTTAATTGCTATATATAATTATTAAAGCTTAATATATTTTCTATAAGAATTAAATATAATAAATAAAATCTAATATACATTGTATATCTTAATAAAAATATAAGAAATTTTAATAAAAGGAATAGTAGATAAAGGTGCTTTATTTAAATTATGTTTTCTAATAAAAGAAATATTAATAAGGTTAATAGAAGATTAAGTGTTTATGTTAACCTTTACTTTAACCAGTAATAAGTTGGGCATTTTAATATAAGCTTTTATAGTTATTATTATAGCTACTGGGATTAATGTCTTAGGTATCCCTTTAGCTAGATTACCTCTTCTATCCTAGATTATAAGGGCTTTTAGCTTTTATAGTTATTATTAGGTATTTATATTGCTATTTTTAAAAGTAATTTAATTAGCCTGCTTCTTTTTATTTAAGCAAGTGTTGGCAAAATAATTTAGAGAGTTATAAACATAATATTAAAGTTTTTTATTTTAGCTGCTAAACGAGTTTTTGCTATTATTGTTTTCTTTAACGGCTTAATTTAATAGAAATTTCTTTTTATTAGGGTTAAATCTGCTATGATGGTTTCTACAGCTTTAACTACTACAACTACCGTAATTGCTGCAACTAGTATAATTTTCTTTTAAGCTTTGATTTTAGCCTTTAAAACCTTAATTATTTCTAGATTGTAGAGAATTGTTAAGATTGTAGTATAATGCATCTTTAGGTTAGTTGAAATCTCTAAAAGGCTTATTTCTTTTGCAACGTTTTAATGCTTTAAATAATGTATTGCTTAGGAGATTGGTTTTATATTATTTTCAAAGCTTTTTTAAAATAGCTTACTAGTAATTATTAGCAAGGTCAATTATTTCCTATTGCTTTGTGGGCATTTTTTAATTGGCGTAAGTATGCATAAGCTTGCTTTTTAACTATAGTTAAAGCTTATAGAAAAAGGTTAAAGCTTATTGCTTATTAGTTAAATATAGTTTTATAGAGAATTTCAGAGCTTTTAGGATCTTATAAAATTATTATAGTGTTTGGGCCTTACGTTGTTTAAGTTTATTAATTTGCTTAGACATTATAAGTTTTTAATTATTGCGGTTTTTTTAAAATTTAAAAGAGTATTTTTATAACTTATTTTAATTAGATTTATATTAGCTATAAAGCTTTTTATTTTTTTAGGCTTTGCTTTAGCAATAAGCATTTTATTAGCGTTGGGCAGTTAGCTTAAGATTGTTATAAGCGTGAATAGCTTTATTAGTTAAATTACCTAGCTTTCTTAGTGCTGCTTTTTAGGCTATTAAAACTTTAAACCTTTAAGTTTAATATTAGCTTGCAGTATAATTAGCAGGGAGTTTTTTAATAATAAAGTCTAGATCTTTTAATAAACTTTTGTTTTTATTATTAAGCAAAACTTAAATTATTTGCTTAAGGGTAGTAAGTTTATTAGATAAAGATTTATTAAATGTTTCTTTAGGCTATTGTTTTAAGCATACGCTATTTAAGTTAAATAACTTTTCTTAGAGCATTTGTTGTTAGGTAGCCTAATGCAAAGACTTTTTTTTATTAAAGGTGTTAGTGCTTTATTTTATTTATAAGGGCATTTTAAGTGGTAATAAAAAAAGATTTAAAATTATTAGATACAAAGAATTACTAGGCAAAATAACTATATTAGTTATAGAGAAAGAAAGGATTGATTGCTTAGGTATAGCTGTTGTATGAAACTAAATCTTAAAGAGGAAAGAGGAAGTGCCGGCCTTTGTATAGCCTTGCTAGAGGGTTCTTATAAGGCCTCAGCAAACTCTAGCCCTGTACTTCACAACCAGACCTCTTTGGCCTTGGTCGTAATAGGTAGATAATTAAAATAGCGCATTTAGACCGTTTTTACTAAGTAGTTTAAAATAATAACGCATAGGATAGGGACTTCTAACTTTCTTAGATATTTTAAAACGTAACGCTTGGAATATTAGCTTTTTAAAGCATAACGTTTAAAATACTAGCTTATTTGAAAAGGAGCTTGAAAAGGCTGTTAAAGACGTTTACGCTGCGTAGGATATGCGCTACTTTGCTACTTAGAGCTAAGGCGCTTTAAATAAGCTAATTAAACTATTATAGAAATTAGAGAGAATTAAGCAAGCTTTAAAAGCAAAGTATATATATGCAACCGCTTTTATAAAAGGGGTTAATAAAATGTATTAGTTAAATTTTCTAATTATTTTTTTATTTAATTAGCTTAAAAGGCTAGTTTTAGGCGCTGACTATTGCTATTAAACTATGTATTGTATATTTAATGCAGTAGTAAATAAGGCATTTGCTAAATGTAAAAAAGCTTTATATTTTGTAAAAGAAAAGTTTAAAGCTTTTAAGGGAGACTTTTAAGAATAATATAATTTAAATGCCTATAAATAAGCTTATAAAATCTTTAGTATAAGCTTTGTTTAAGTATTTTAAAGCAATAATAAACTTAT
Source organism: Dendrostoma leiphaemia (assembly GCA_026120015.1). Taxonomy (NCBI): domain Eukaryota; kingdom Fungi; phylum Ascomycota; class Sordariomycetes; order Diaporthales; family Erythrogloeaceae; genus Dendrostoma; species Dendrostoma leiphaemia. The sequence continues at coordinate 19,956 of JALRMF010000068.1, forward strand.
AAAATGTGAAAAAAAGAGTTGGGATTGTAAATTATTTGCTGAAATACTGCTTATCTAGCGCGTTTTAAAGGCTGAATATAGCGTAATTGTAACTTTATAAACTTTTAAAATTAGCTAAATAAACTGCTTATTTTTTTTAGCTAATATTTATTAAGATATTTTAATGCCTAAGACTATTAATCTAAGCATTTATAATTATAATATTTAAGTATAAAATATATTATTTAAAGCGCTTAAGGCTTAGGAAAGATTTTGTTTAAAGCTTTGCTAAGCTTAGCTAAAGTTTTAATATGCTTTTTCTCTTATAAGTTTATATTAAACTAAGCTATAGAAATATTTTTTTAAGTGTGTTTTAGCTTAGAAGCATTTTTTTAAAAGGCTATATTACTGCGCTTGATTTTACGCTTAAGATTATTATAATAATTGCCTTTAAACAGCTTTATTAAAACCTTTTAAGCTATATAAGCCTTTTTTATATAATTTGCAAAGGCTTTAATATAAGGGTAATTGCGCTTAGAAATAGGTTTTCTATGCGCTTTTTTAATTGTATTAGCGATCTTATTCTCTTATATTTAGCGCTATTGCTTTTTAATATAATTATAAGCGTTTAAAAAGGCTAGTTGCTTACATTAAATAAGGTAGGCAATAGGTAAGAGAATCTTAGAAATAAAAGCATAGATATGCAAATTCTTATTATAATAATTGCAGCGCTTGATATAGCGCTTATTATTAGCTTTTTTAAACTTATTAAAGCAGATTTTATTGCTTTTTTTATTATAAGTGCTTTAGATATAATTGATATAAGGCATTGTAGGTTTATAGCTGGAAGGAAGGATTAGGCCTACGTTTGTCCAATTGGAGGACCGGTCCGCCGCGGACCGGCGTTAGCTGGCTACGGCTAGTGCGGAACAAAGGGGGACATAAGCCACCTTTCATAGCCTTGTTCCCTAACGTAAATAGCCTCCCTTTCTTCTAACAACTACTAATTATAAATAAACTATATAACTAATAATATACTATTTAACTAAGTAAAACACTACTAATACTAATTAGTAGTTAAATTAGTTAATTATAGATAGCAAGGTAGAAAAGATAGTTTACCTTTAAAGTAGTTTGCTAACGATATGCACATTAAGATCTTGTGAGAAAAGGTATTATGCTAATTTTTATAACTAGCTTTTGTTTATATGTTATGCTTTCTAGGCGTCTTTAACGTAGAATAATATTGCAAACAGCTTTATAACTCTTCTAATAATTATACCTAGCAATATATATGTTACTATCTTTGTTATGCTTTGAGAATTAGTTTTTTCCGCGATAATAATAATCCTCTCAAATCTTACGATTTTGTTTTATTATATAATTAAAACACATTTGCTAAAATTTAAAAGATCACACTCTATCACTTTAGCAACTACCCTGCTATTTACCTATTTATACAAAAAAACCCCTTTAAAAGCAAACAAAACATATAGGCTAAGTTTCTTTAGCGTTGCTTTTTTTTGCGTGGTTTTATTTTATACTCTTTAGTAATAGTCTACTAATATATTAAACCCTTTCTCAACCAACTAACAACTTTTCTTACCTCTTTATATAATTGTTAACAATAGCAAACAATAAAGGGTTTAATTAAAGGTTAGTCTTTGTTTTTAGCAACTTTATATATAAGAATTTTATAAAAGAAAGCTGAGTTAATAAAACTAATTAGTTTATTGTTAACTTAACTCTTTAGTTTGCCTTCTTTATAGTAGACTTAACTAACATATATTTAACAACCTTAATTGCAAAAGCAATATACAACTATACTATTAAAAAACTTTACAATAATAACCTCTTTTATACCTTTTAAAAAGAATTTAATAAATAGATTAAAGAGATATTTAACACAGTTAACCAAAATTTCTATTGCAAATTAAAGAGACTTTTTTGCAAACGAAAAGTTTATACTAAAAAGAAGAAGGGTAAAATAAAATAATAGTTTGCAGCCCTTCTTGCGATAAAAAACCTACCTTTTTAAGATGAGAAGGAGCTTAAGGCAACTACCTTTAAGCCTAGCACCTGCTTGCTATTGCAATTATTTAAAGCGGCAAAAGCTCCTTTAACAAAGTTTATTAAAAAGGCAATAGAATTATAACAACAATCTTTTCCCTTACTAGACTAACTTTTCCTTTTTTTCCCTTAATTAAATTAACCTATTTTTTAAACTTACAATTACCTTTTTTAACTAAAATAGCCTTTTTATTTTAATTAAGCAACTATATTATTACTTATATAAGAGAGAGAAAATACTAGGGGATATAATAAACCAGCATATTAACATAAATCTTTTAATTTGCTTAAAAAACCTATTTATATATATATATAATAAGATTAATTATACTTAGCAATAAATATACTTTTACCTTAAACCCCTCTTTTAAAGTATAACCTATATAAGACTTTTCCCCTTTATTCTACTAAAAACAACCTAATTAACTCTAATCTATTTTTCCTTTTTATAAAGATATAAAATTGCAAAAAAGTATATATAGATAAATTATATAATTTATTAGATAATAAGGTATAGATTTTCTTTAGCATTTGCTAGCACGTAAGCATTGCTGCTAAGCAATTTTATGCTATATTTCCTTATACCCTTATAAATTAGATTAAAACCTATTATATTTATTATATTAAGTAGTAAGATAGCTTTGTAATGGCGTATTAGAAGATTAAAAAGCATTTTAATATAAAGGTAAACTATTACTATTATTATATTAACTAAACCTTTATAATGTTTACTAAGATAAGGCTATAGCTACCTAAGAAAAGCTTTTATAAGGTGCTTTAGGCCTTGCTTAATAAGCTATAGCTATGCTAACGCGCCCTTAGCCTTGATTTTAAGGGTAAGAGAGCCTTAAGGACTATAGTAATCTAGGCATGCTGCGGGGTATATAAACTTAAGTATGCTTTTTTTAAGCTAATAGAAAAGTATAAGAAATTATTTTTAAACCTGTGTTTATTAGTTGAAACTTACCTTAATTATTTTTCTTTTTACTAAATAATTGCTAATAAATTAAATAAAAAGCTTTATAATTAATATTATTTAGACTGCTATTATAATAACAATTATAGCCAAGGCTTTTTTTATAGTAGAAAAGGCTTTTGTTTGCGTAGTAGCTACTGCGGCGGCGGCTATGGCAATAGCTGCGACTTTAGCAACTATAACTATAGCGATCACAGTTAGGGTAATTATTATAGCAATTAGAAAAAAAAGTGTTATATTTATAGCAAGGAAGGTTATTAGTTAACTAAACACTTAAATAATAAACGCTGCTAAGCAAAAGATTAATATATTGCTTAGTATAAGTTTATAAGTATATTGGCAGACAAGTTTATAGTTTTCTTAGTAGACTATAAAGAATATAACTTTGACTAGCAATAGCTATAAGATAATAATAATTATAAAAACTTTAGTAAAGATAACAAAGACGGCGCTGCCATTATCTAATACCTTATAGACCAAGCGTTTCTATATTATATAATAGGTAACGATGCCTTTAGCTTCTTTAAGGCAAATATTTTAGCTATATAGTTCTTTATTAAAAACCGCTATTTTAAACTTTGTTTTTAAAGCATTTTTTCTAATATAAGTGCTGTGAAAGTATCAACTATTAGCAAAAAGCAATGCATAGCCCTTTAACGTAAAGATTTATCTCTTTAGATTAATAAGGCGGCTGCTGGCTAAGCCTTTATTAAATTTAATAAAAAATTAATAGTAACGTTAATTAGCATTATCTCTTTTTATACATTTATTAAAAGGATTACTTTTTATATTCTTAAGACTTTTATACCTTTTCTTTTCTGCCTCGCTAATATAGATTATTTAAGAATATATTTCAATAATATTATAAACAAATTAATCAAAGGCGACAAGGCTTTTTTAATAGTCTATAAATAAAGCTACCTATAGTTTCTTTTAAGCAAAATAAAACAAGCAGAAGCCTTTCTCTTAGAAGCTAAGTTATAATAGCTTTATCGTCGTTTTAGCTACTTAGCAATAAGTTAGCTATATTAAATACTAACAAAGGCAGGGTATAACAATATTAATAAAAAGGCATTGTAATTAATTAAGAAGTTTTGCTACTATTGCTAAATAAACGGCTTAGCGCTATAATAATTTAAGTTTATATTATATAACAATTATAATTTTAACTATGAGATTTTAATCAACGTAATATATTTAAACGGCCGCTTTGTTCTTTATATTGTTAATGCCTTTATAGCCTTCTAAGGCGTATGTTTCCTTTTGTTTATATTAGCCAAAGTTACATAAAAAGCCTTATGCTAACTTTAAATTAACACTTACTAAGGCCCGCTAAATATTATTATATATAATGCTAATACAAACTTTGCCTTAACAAAGTTTAGAAATAAGGCTAAGCTAATAAGAGTTATGTGCAAATAAATGCCTATAAAGGCACATTAGTTAATAGGTAAACTAGAGAGATATTATAGCCTTTTCTGCTAAGTATTTAAAATTTTATATGCTAAACTAGCTAGCACTATATTTAATAATGTTATTTTGTAAATAGCCGTTAAGGCTATCAACAATATAGTAGAATTTAATAGCTTAGTGCTTATACTTTTGGTTTTTAGCGTCTACCCTTAAATTATAATAAACTCCCCTTTATCGCCTTTAACTCTTAAGCAGGCAAAGGTTATTTAAAAGGCTATAAAAGCTTTTTGTAAAGCATTAGCTAAGTGCTAAGTAAATAATGCTTTTAATACTAAAAATAGTCTTATAATAAACGCAATATTGTCTCTTTTTTTAAAAAGCAAAGTATGTATATAGTAAGAGAAGAAAAGGTAGCAAAGCTCTTATAAAATTGCGGCTATCAATGGTTATAATATTACTTTAAATATAGTTAATAAACTTATTATCTTTTAATCTACTTTCCTCTAACTATATTATTAAGATTATATAAACTCTAACCTTTTTTTTTTCCCTTAAAACAAAGATAATAAAGCTGTTGATAATAACGCTAAGGCTGCCGCTGATAAAAAGACGGCGCTTATGCTGCCTTAGCTATGTAAGCAAGGATAGTTATTAAGCTTTAAAAATAAACTAAAAAAAAAGGTTGCCATTTATATTACTGCTGCTGCCTATATTATAAAAAAAGAGAAAGGTAACTATAAACTAGCTGTTAAGCTATAGAATAATAGCGTTATTACAGCGCTAAGACCCTTGTTTAAAGAGTTTAATATATATAAGGTAAAAGACTTTATTAGCTAGGGCGTTTTTAGCTTTAAGCAATATAACAAGGCTAAGCATAGCAGCTACTATATATTTAAGTTTTATATTATTTAGGAAATTAAGGGCAAAACCTCTAAGCCTTATAAAAACTCTTGCCTTATTATCTAAAGCTATAATAATACAGCTAAAGAAGCTATCTTTATGCAATTGCTTATAATTTAGCGTATAAGCCAGCATTTGCTTTTTGCCTTAGCACTTTTATTTTTAAGTTAAGAAATAATGCTTTTACTTTGTAATATTATGTAAGCTTACCTATAGTTATAGACAAAATTATTTTATATTATTTTAGCTGCTGTTTTAAATGAATTAAAATATAAGTATTTTGCTAAAATGATTATTTAGATAATTAAACCGCTGTACAGCATTGCTAAGGTAGGAGTATATTAGTTTGCAATATATTAAGATTATTACCAAGAAAAGCTAGGTATAAAGATATTAACTTATAATTTGTGTCTTTTAATTATAGAAGGGCTATTATTATTGTTTAGTTTAATAGGTATGCAAATAAACGATACTCTAATCTTAGCAACAACTTTTTTTATAATTGCTAAAGATAAAGAGCTAAAAAAGGCTAAGTTTTAAGCAAAACCTAAGATACTGCTAATAGCAGAGATACTCTTTAAGTTTAATAGCGCTAAATTATTATTTAATAGCAATAATCTTTTTTTATAATAAAAGGGTTAAAGCATAAAGATTATTATTGTTAATGCTAAGTTTTTAAACTATGTTTAATGCTACTTAGAATAAAAAGCTTAAAGTATTTATATTGCTTTAATTTATTAACTAAAGGCGGCATTTAACCTTTCTGCTGCTGCTTAGACTTTAAACTCTAGCAAAGCTAAGTATGCTATGCTAAATAAGCGCTTTGCCTAGTAAGCAAGCAACCTTTAACAAGGCCTATAATATGTGCCTTTTAACCTTTTAACCGCTAAACTTTTTATATTTGCAAACGGCTTATTTGCAAACAATAAAGATTTAAGCTCTTAGATTAAATTTATATTTATTCTTACAAACAAAGTTATCTATATAAACAACTAATTTATAATTTAAGGCAATCTTATCTACTAAAGCTCTACTAAGTATAAGAAAATTACTCAAAGCGTTTTAGCGTTAGAGATCTATAGCATAATCAATAGTTTTAACATTAAACTAGCAATTACAACAATAGTTTAACTAATTATAAACCAACTTAGTCTTCTACTCATTTCCCTTATTATATATATAGATTTATACTTATTATATAAATGCCTTATTAAGCTTAGTATAATAAAAGAAAAGCATCTAATAATTAACATAATAGTACTCTATTAATTATATAAACAGCAAAAGATTTTAAAAATTAGATAAATTAATAGAAACGATAACCTAGCTAACGCTATAACCAAAGCATTGCCTAATTAAGCTTTAAAATAGCTCATTAATAACAACCAACTAGCTATACAAATAAAAGAATTTATAAAAAGAGCTATAGACTAAAGTAATAAAAGAAGAAAAAGAAAAAAGAATAGAAAGAAAAAGCATATACATATACAGCTAACCTTGTTAAGCAAGCAATTGCTTATTTAAACATTTTAATATAACGATAAGAGAAAGTATACAATTATATAACTAGCAAAAGAGAAAAACTGCTAGTATAGGTTTATAGCTAAAAGGAAAGACCGGGCTTACGTTTATTCAATTAGAAGACCAGTTTGCCGTGGACCAGCGCTAGCCGGCTACGGCTAATGCAGAACAAAGGGGGATATAAGCCACCTTTCATAGCCTCGTTCCCCAACGTGAATAGCCTCCCTTCCTTCCAACAACCACCAACTATAAATAAACTGTATAACCAATAGTGCACTATTTAACCAAGTGAGACTCTACTAATAGGCATGGTATAAGTTATATTAGACGTTAAGCGCTTAGGAAGGTTGGTTAAGAGCTTGTTAGCATAGTTGTAGGTGGCAGTTTTAAATTTTTTAATTGTTTTAAAAAAGAAGGGCTTGCTAAAAGTGGTATCTTTGGCGCTTTTGGCAGCTTTATCGCTTTTAAAATCATTTATATAAAACTTATTAGTTTTTATTTGTTATATTTCCTATATTAAAACAACTTACCTTTGTTACTTTTATTATTTTTATTATTATTAGCACTAGTTTTAAAAAAGTTTTTTATATTGTTATTATTAAAGAAAAAAGCGCTAAAATTATTTTTCTAAGCATTTTTATTATTAATAACAAGCTTAAAACTATTTTTAATATTATTAAAAATGTTAATAAAAGCTTTAATAAGGTTATTCTAACTATTTTTATTGCTAGAAATAAGCAGCAAAGGGTTGACTTTAAGCGCGTTAGCATTAGCAACTTTTTTATTATAAATAAAGAAAATACTTACTAATAGTAGAGGAAATAAATAAGATATTAAAGGCGTTCTATTTAGTATTTATTTAAGTGTAAATTTTATTATGCTTATAAGAAAAATGCTTATAAATACTTTTAGTAGACTTTTTTTAATAGGTGCATAAATGAGTAAAAGGCATCTAAATGTTGCTAGAAGGCTAGGAGAGGTTTATAGGATTATTTTTAAGCTTATTAGCTATTGTTAAAGAGCTTAAAAAAACTTAGGCAATGCATAGGTAAAATTAGTGGTAGGGTAGAGAAAAGGAAAAAAAAGTTGAGTAGGGGGTAGTTTTTTTACAGTTAATTTATAGCTAGGGGGTATATGGAAACTATGCATCTATAACTTTAACCCTGCTAAAACCAGCATTATAAATAGCGTTGTAAAAGCTTATAAATAAAGCGCACCTTTTAACTTTATATATATATACTTTATAAAATAACATTAATTTACATTTTAAACGATTTATTAAGACCTTGCTTTTCTTTCTTAATATGCCTTATAGTTTGTTTCCACAGTTTGCCCATGCATTGTGGCCTCGTTTCTGTCGTGAAGATGAGCAGGGTCCCTGCATGTGCCATTTGCTCGGCAGTCCAAGTCAGAACTCAAGTCTATTCAGACTTGTTCTGCTAACCTCTTCTCCTACTACACCTCTCAAGTCCGCTGGCGATTCGGCCGACACAGTTTGCCATCGGGCCCGGTGGTTTTGATCCACTGACGACACACATGCGTCGATATCAGATTAAAGTACGAACATCCTCTAACTCCGAGTCGGTTCGCTTCCTTGACTACTGGCTTGTAGACCTTGACAGCCGTCTCAAGCCCCTGTCGTTGCATATGCGGGATGTACTGATCCTTCATAAAGTCGTAGATCACTGTATGCGAAGCGAGAAAGAATCCCAGTATCGCCTCGCGGAGTAGATCCGGATCTACGTGCGCAGATCGCCAGACTCAGCTGACGTCAGGCAAAGCTCACTCGTACCCGCTCGTCGCAATTGACGCAGGGCGGTTGGAAGCCATAGTTACCTAACGGAGCTCGGAGGCACGTTGCTCTGCAATGCCCGGTTCTTCGACACCACCAGTTTTAGCCGCTCGTCATGCGGTGTGTATCAAACAACATCAACCTATACAGCAGGACTGAATTGTAAAAAGACATTGGTAGTGAGCCTAGTGAAGGTATGGCGTGACGGCGGTGTCTACCGGATATCAATTTAGCAGGGTTGAAATTGACTCTGGTGACTGTTCGGGTTACAGGATAGGGGCCATGTTCCTAGTTGAAAGCTAAAGTCCCTTAGGCCAGGCAGAAGGACCAGCATTATAAAATCTTTGAAAAAGCTTAGATCTTTTCCATAAATCTATACACACTCAGCTTCTTTGTGCCGCACCTCAGATGGCGTCTCTTTCCTCTTTCCATCTCAAAGGCTCCGGGATGGAAAGGCTGAATAACCACCCGTGGAGCCCCGTCCGCCAAAGAGCGATATAAATCACAGTCTTCCCGCGATTGACTACGAACAGAGAAGGTCAACCGGGTCCTGATTCGCTACAGCAGCTTTAATTTATGGTTGAAACATCTATCTTAGTCGCGCCAGCTTCACCTGATCGCAGCATCGCTTGTACCACCTGGAGATCTCTCGTTGCCTCAGCTGGATCTAGGCGGACGTCGATGCCTCCATCCGCAATACCGCGGGCGAAAGCTTCAATCTCAGACCTGACACCCGAGTCGAACCCGAACGACCTTGTCTCCTCGAAGGCTCCCGCGGCCTTGGCTTCTACGGGGCTCACCGTCACCCTTCCTGTTGTTGTGACGGCCTCGATTGCGAAGCCAGGCTTGAACTCGGTCCCGAATGACAAGCAAAACGTCCCGCTGCGGCGTTCTGAAGTCTCCATGAGCGCATGGACGGTGTCTACCGGCGGTAGCTTGTCCTGCAACAGACTCGCAAAGGCTGCGACGTGCCGGATGTCTTGTCCGGCCGCATTGAGAAGGGCGCGCAGGGCAGCGACGAAATGCACGCCGCCGTCGAGAAGGAATCCGCCCTGGTGCCCAGGAGTCTTCCTCCCTATCGTGGTGTTAGCTCAGGGTGCCTTTGCCTGCGCAGCACTTCGTTCCTGGAGGTTGCTCACACTCTGTTTGGAAGAACTTGTCATCGTCCCCGATCAGGGTGAACATGTTGAAGCTGAAATAAACGAGGTTGCCACCCATTCTCTTCAGCATGTCCGCCCCGGTCACGACCGGACCAATAAAGCGCAAATTTTCGCCCACGGCCCAGATGGGGGCACTTTCGAAAGACCGATGAACGTTCTGGAGCGATATTGCCGTTTCAACATCCGCCGCGATGGGCTTCTCGCTCAATACGTGCTTCCCAGCTCGGAGTGCTTTCTCTATCACCAAAGGCTGTGCAAGAATCGGAAGACACACGACGACGGCGTCAATATCCTTGCGCGACAGAAGATCGTCGAGCGATCGCCCGTGTACAACCTCATTGGCGGTGGGCACGTCAAAATAGGTGTCAATGCCGGCCTGAGAGCCACCGGCTCGTAGGAGTGCTTCCGCCGAGTTTTGAGAGCGTGAGTAGACCGCTTTTAATTCGAAGAGGTCGCATGCCTCGATGGCTGGGAGGTGTTCTGGTCGCTGCATCAGCTCACTTGCATCTTCCAAGCATTGTGATTTGTATGGCACGGAGCCGAGTGTGGCCCGATACTTACCTTCGCGAGCAAATATACCTGCCCCCAGGATCGCAATCCCAATCATGATGGCTCAGCTTGATCCAGTATCCCGCCTGGGCAGTAGTTGATTCGGAATGGAATGGAACATCGACTAGAGAGAATGTGACCAGCAATTTAGTGAACCGTTCGCTCTATGATAAACCGAGCCCCCGCAAACGTGCCGCGAATTATTGCGAATGCCTGGTGACTAACAGCTCGGCATTTAGAAACACCTAGGTATGCATTGCTCATTCCCTGTACACTAACAACACACAAGATCTGGGCCAGGTGGTCGTAGAATACGGGTGACACGTCAAGAGCCAAAGTATGTAGGAGACTCGAGAGTACCTAGGTATTCTAGGGAAAGGGGAGAGCGGGGTTTGCACGGGGCGGCATTTGTTAAATGTGGCGGGTAGACAGACTGGACGACCATACGCCTGGTAAAACTGAAATAATTCGGCATTGCAGGCCGTAATGGGCTACCTAGGTATCTCAGAGACTCATACTCCCTCTATCTTTTTTGCAAGGCCATTAGTACTCAAGTAGGTACCCTTGCATGGATTTCAAGCCTGGCCTATGTGAGGACAGTCTAGCTTCTCGACTTTGTCTCCTTACATATTGCCTTGATAGCGATTGTCACACGCCAGTCACACGCCGGCCTCAGCCACGGGATTATCATTAAATATGAAACCCATATCAACATCCTTGGGGAGCATACTCAGATACCCCTTATTCGCACTACTGAAATTCGGCGTGAACTTGACCTTCTTGTGGTCTAGACCGCCCGGGACGAAGTGCGCCTTGAACACGACGGGACTCTGCTCCCGGCCAGCCCACGCGCTGACGAGGCCCTCCGCCGAGGCGGGCAGCACGACCTTGGCCGGACACTGGTACCACCACGGCGTGTGCACAAACGCGAGCATGATGCGCGGCCGCGCGGCCGGGTTCGCCAGCCCGGCGTGCCACAGGCGCAGGTCGCGGAGCACCACCGACCCTTTCCTCACCGCCGGCTGGATGGGCGGCGCCCGCGCCCTGCGCGCCTCGCAGAGCTCCTCCCGGATGCCGAAGTCGGGATATCCGTTTCCCCTGTCGGGTCCTGACGGCGGTTCCTCGCCTGCACCGCCGCCCGGCCTCTTGCTATTCCTGTGGTCCCGGAAGGACGTGTCTCGGTGGGACCCCAGCCACAGCTCTGTCGAACCGTTGGCCGGGGATACGTCGGTCAGGTAGTAGTTGGTTACGATTGCGAACGGGAATTGCGCGTGGTTGAACGTTAGGTCGGCATGTACACGCTGACGCGCTCCGTCGAACCCGCCGAGAGCTGTGTTACCGTTGACGTAGTTCACGTGTGGCCTAGGCCCGAGGATGGCAGATATGACAGTTGCTGCGGGCTGGTTTGCCCATATGTCGCTGTACATGAGCTCCGGGGTCAGCGGCGGGCCTTGAGACATGTTGCCTGTAGGTTTCCCGTCGGCTGAATTCTGGTGTCCTTGTTAGTTCTCAGCTGTTGGGCCTGGGGCTCGCTACAGGGGACGGCGTTAACCTCATTGAAGTGTGTGGTGGGCAATTTTGCCATTACCTCCGCCTCACTGCACAGAATGTCGTTCAGCTTGTCAACGTGGGCGGTATCGACGGCATTCTCCAAGACAACGAGGCCATCATGGTGCATAGCACTGACCGCTAGGCCGACGTTATCCTCGTTGACGACCCCAGATATTCTCTCCTCGTCGCTCAGGCGGACTACCACCGGCTCCTGAAATTCGATCTGGTCGCCGACAAACGGCATCTTCATCGCGGAGTGTAATATCCAAGGCGTCGCTTTAAGGCACCAGAGGTTTTCTGATGTTGACCTATAATTTTCTGGACAGCTCGTTCGTTCCGAGTTGCCTTGAAGCCCATCGAGCCGAATCAAGGCTTATACTGGTTCATCACGAGACCCGTGGTGGTGCTGATCCTCCTCTTCACATACTCACTGTACAGGGTTCCCCGCAACGGCCTGTCGGCTGTCGATGTTGAAGCCTGTGAGACGCACATCAACTACTGATGCAGGTTTGTGTGACGGGGTCACATTATTTTCCGCTGGTGGCAAAGAAGTAAGCCATGTGGGGGAATGAGCAACCAGCTGTTCTTTGACTCGTGATACTCATATCAAGATTGGTGCTAAGGTAAGTATACAGTACACACAGGCGTAGACGCGCGCCGGTGTCTGCCTCCAGTCCTCTAAAGTCTGACGGGGCTTGGCACCCTCGTTACTGAATCCCTAGGTATTGTACAGTGTGGCTATTTGGTTTACGCTACTTTGGCCATGTACGCAATGCCACCCTCGTTTGTATATTGTTTCAATACTGCGGGGAAGCCCAATCCAGTGGTCCGCATGAAAACACTCATCACCGGCAGAGTAGTGAGATGTTTGTCCTCTATCAACATATTCTGTGCTGGCTCTCTTCCACGGATTTCGCTCTCGTTCCCGAATCCAGCTGGAACAGCATAAAGCGTCTCAACCACCATGAGTCCAACCGACAGCATTGATGTCCGCGCCCCGGGGAAATGGCAGATTCTGAACAAGCAAAAGCGATTTGCTCTCTGGGCCCTATATAGTTCGGTTGGATCCATGATGTTGGGTAAGCCGAGTTCGTTTTTTAACGTTCCCAGTCGTGCCTTGCTGATCGGTCTGTTTTACGAGGCTTCGACTTTGGTCTTTCAGGAACAGCCACGGCATTTGGTGCATTTCAGCAGGTCATGGGAGTGCCCTATCCATCTCAACCATCGGGCTATCTGATTCCAGCGAATGTGAGATTTTTCTAGTCGAGATTCCCCGCATAGTGACTTTCCTGAAATTTCACTTACATACTTCTACAACAGGTTCAAGCAGCCTGGACTGCCGTTGCGACGGCAGGTGATATGCTTGGAATACTCTTCTCAGGACAGCTGATGTCCCGAATTGGTCGTAAACATACGATCTTTGTTGGAATCGTTTGGGCAGCAATTGGTGTGGGCATTCAGGTTGCCAGCAATGACTGGAAGGTCTTTCTAGCAGGGCGACTCGTGAATGGTATGGGATTCTTGAATGACACTAAACCTGCGTTGCTCAACTATCCAGTCAATTCTCCAAGCTGTAACATATTTTTCTTTTTATTCTTTTTAGGCTGCTGACAATGGGACTATGCAGGGATTGGGTTCGGTATGGTATATATCATATCTCCCGTTTGGATTGGCGAGATTGCGCGTCCGGAACTTCGAGGCCTGTTCCTGTGTCTCACCAATGGCTCCATTGTGGTTGGCCAATTCATCCTCGCGTGAGTCTTCTTGCTGTAACCATACACCTTTCTGGAGACTGATGTCTTACGCGCTTATATGTTATAGGCTTGCTGCGTACGGCACAGCCAAGATAAAAGGTAAAGGGTCCTACCAAGCCCTCATCGTGTTGCAATTTGCCTACGTTGCCGTTCTTCTCGTGGGGTATCCATTCTTCCCGGAGTCGCCCTATTACTTGCTCAAGAAGAAGCAAGACGCGGAAGCGAGAAAGTCATTGGAAAGAATACATGGATACGGCTCTCGGGATACAGAACTGGTCGAGACAGAGATGATACGCCTCAAGGATATGATTGAAGCAAGTGAGAGCTTGCATGACGCCGCCGTTATGAACGGATCTCCGTTACTTCAATGTCTTAAAGGAACCAATCTTGTATGCAACGTGACTCGCTCATTTTTTGGGACGAACCAAAGCCTTCGTTTGAAGAAGTCTAACCTGTTATCACAGAAACGAACCCTTATATCTGTACTCCCTGCTTTATCACAGCAGTTCATCGGCGCTGCCTTCGTGCTCGGTGAGTTCAACCAGGCCCAAAAGCAAATCCCGCTTAATATTGTGGTAGAGTCAGAAACAACTCATCTTTTCGGTGCTAGGCTACATTACCTACTTCATGGAGCTACTCGGCATATCCAACTACTTCACTGTTTCGGTCGTTTTGTATGTTGTCATGTTGCTGAGTAACATCGCCGCGTTGCCCCTGATTGAAACATCTGGAAGGCGATTCTTGTTGGTCTGGGGGATGGTGGCACTTTCAGCCATTGAACTGGTTTGTTCGTTCCAGAGCACGTGTGAGAATGTTCACGCTGATTCTTCTGCAGTTGATGGGGATCATGGGTTGTGTCAGTACATCTGGGGCCCTCTGGGTTGTCCTGGTGTGCATCTTTCTCTGGTGCGTGGTCCTCCTAGCCGTCAATGAACGATCGGTCTGTCGATGATTAATTGCTCGCAGGGCTTTGGTATACCAAGTGTCTATCGGAGCTGTGGGACTGGCTCTGGCCTCAGAAGTATCGTCCCCGCCGTTGCGGCCTGTAACGATATCCCTCGTTGGAATGACCCAGGGACTTTCGTAAGTCAAACAATACAGCAGAATTGCGAAACTGAATGGCCTTGTATAAGAGATAGATTCACAGACACATTTCTGACTGCCATGCAGAGGCTGGCTCATTGGATTCATCAGCCCGTACATGATCAATCCCGATGCCGGAAACCTAGGAGCCAAGGTCGGATTTGTGTTTGCTGGCCTTGGGATACCCCTCTGTATTGCCTTTTGGTTTATGATCCCTGAGACCTTGGGACTAAGCTATGCTGATGTGAGTTTGTCGGTCTGGAACTATACAGTACATGTATCTCGACGTGCTAAACCAACCCACAGTTGGACCATCTATTCTCGGCAGGCATTAGTCCTCGGTATTTCAAAAGAGAAGCCTTGAAGCGGAGACCACATGAAGCAGAATGTTCAGCTGTGCACGGAGCCTCAAAGGACCCAGAGATTACCACAGGAGAGATTGAAAGAGTATGAGGAACTTTGTTTTTTTCTTTCGATGTGATGAGCTCCAACCAGGGCGCCAAATATAGCCTGAAATACAAGGCAAAGCCTCAGACAATGCAGTTCAGCTGGATTCATATGAAAAATAAATTTGGGAGGCCTTTACATTCCACGGGGCCTTGTGAAGACTGGAAGAAAAGTGGTCCGTGCCAACCTGGGCGCTCACACAAGTACTGTGCATACCAGAACCCAACGCGGGCCAAGCACGTGAAGTTGACTACAACTCTTCCACCTCCAACACTGCAAAAGACTCTTGTTCTATCTGGTTCTTTTCTCTGTCGATGGTGGCATCTGCACAGATTTAATTAAGCAGAAAACACCCTGGCAGCTCTTCCCAGCACAGTCTGGTCTGCCGCCACCTCGCCAGACTCGACTAGGTCGCCTTTCTCGAAGGTTCTGTGACAATCTTGGAAATCTCACACGCGACATTGAACTCAACTGGCAGACGTGTCCAAACCAAACACTCGCCACACTCAGCCACTCGCCGCACACGTTGAAAAACGCATCTCAACACCCCTCAGTCTCGACTTCCAGCCCTGTCAAATCAACCAACAGACTCACAGGACCAAGAGCACAGAGCACTGAGATGGCCGACTACGCCGGCAACAGAGGCGCGCGCGCTCCACCAGCTCAGGCCCAACTGCCAAACCTCCTCCTGCGGCGCATCGCCGCCGTTGCCCTCGGCATCTTTCTCTTCAGCGCAGCCAACCCGTTCACGCCCGTCTCATGGCTCTCACAGCCCGACTACATCACCTACCTGGACGGACCGCGGCTTGTGGACCGCGTCCTGTCGCCCGTCCTCCTCGCCGGCGCAGCGATCCTGCACTGGTACATCGCCTCCATCATCCAGCCTCTGCCTCTGACCATCACGGTGCCCAACCCCGGTGCCGACGTCCAGATCCGGGACGGACAGGCGCGCATCGTTCAGAATGACGTCGTGTTGGGCCTGTGGCTGCCCGGTTACTTCTGGCCCGCCATGGCGCTCGAATTCGCCCTGCTCTGGGGCATGGAGTATGGCAACTTTGCGCTTCGAGAGTGGATGAGGAGAAGTACTTTGGCTGGTATTATCTTCAGCGCCTGGGTCATCGGCTGGAATGCCATGCCCTGGTACAGAAAGGAGCAGGCCTGGGCCCTCATCAAGGACTATGTCGTCCGACTGATCCTCATGGAGATGGTTGACGCCGCGTTCGGAGGTGGAAGGCGACGACAACGCCGCCGTCGGATGTGATGAGCCAAATGTCAGGGCGGCATGGGATGTGAGCATGCAAGGCAATGGTGCCCAAGACCAGCGGTACGTTTCTCAGGGATGGACAGCTACTTACGACAAGTAGTCGTGCAGACTAGTGGGTGCAGGTACTCTGCAAGACAGTTATGACGAATACTGTGCAATTCACCCATGATGAACCATGATCAAGTGCTGACCTAGACTCGTATCCAAGGTGAACATGGTCCACTCCATATAGGCTCAGGATCATCATGCCCTAACCAGTCCGACTATATGCCCACCTTTGCTCAACTACCCACTCTGCGTTCAGCCAGTCTATATCCTGCTATGCAGTACATACACGCGTGCACACACACACACATATATATATATATACTCGTCTGTCCATTCAAGTATAGGTACTGTTACAGGCTTAACTTCCAGCACCAATCAAGCCGTATTGCCACAAAAGGCTACAAGAGAACAAGTTGTCTTGTCTCTCAACTGGAACTATATGCCGTGCCGTCACAGGTACTGGTCTCCCACAATTTCTGAAGACAGTCACGACTAAGCAGCCCGACGACTAAGCAGTCTCCCTGCCTCCCCGGATCACGTTCTCATCTTGAGAACTAGCTCTCGAGGCACACTGATCTTAAAGCTGTGCAGGAGTCGACAATTGAGCAACCTTCAGCCTTCCTCTCAGCCGACCAGCACCCTCACAACTTGACAAAGAGCAATCTTGTTTCTCCTCGTGCCCGTCCCAAGACAACCTCTGCATTCTTTCAGGAGCTGAGACCCCGCCAACCTCCACAACTCGAGAAAAAAACGCCCGCGAGGCTGCGCAGCCTCGAAAGAAGACTTAACAGAACCCGACCATTCTCCACCCTCAAACCACATCAACACCACCGTCAACCCTCAACGACACCATCACCAACATCAGGGGAGGATGGCGCTGTTCGGGCCGACATCTGTGGGCACATGCCCGGTCATGCGGTCTCCCTTGGAGCGATATCACTTCCAGCAGGTCACCCTGGCCCTGCTGAGCGGCGACAACGCGCCCGCCTCAGCCCAGCCTCAGCCTCCGTCCCCTCCTTTCAGCATCCGCCCGGCCGTGCCGTCTCTGTCCCAGGAGGGAGACCGCTTCCAGAAGGTCACCGAGAGCCTGCTGAACGGCTACCGCCCGCCGCCCCCCTCCTCCGCTGCCGCCCTGGCCCAGCAGCAGCACCAGCGGCTGCTCGGGCAGTCATCGAGACGTCCCCTCCTCGGCGCCCGCGGCGCGCCGCTCCTCGTCCGGGAGATGCGCTGCGAGAACCACGTCTTCTTCCACTTCATCTGCATCCAGAACTTCACCTGGCCCCTTCTCCGCTACCACCCCAAGGCCCGCCGCCTGACTTACATACACCGTCCACCTGCTGGGCCGCTGGGCCCTCATCGTCTTCACCGTCACGCGTGTCATCCTCGTCGACCTCGTCATCCTGCTCGCGCGACTTCTTCCTGCCCAACTACCGCCTGCCAGTGAGGTAGGCGTGTCGGTCTGTCTGTCTGTGCGTGGGCTGTTTGTCGGTACGTTGACCACCATTCAGCCTGCAGATAGCGAGACGTGGGCTGTACGCGTCCTATATGGCGGTGTATAATTCGTATTTGTACGAGATGGCTAACATCACGTCTGATAGACGTAGGTCGGGGACGACCACGTCCAAGTTCAAGAAGAAGGGAGAACAGGCAGCAAGGCCTGGTTCATAGCCAGTCTCTTAGGGACCGTGGACAACCGCGACAAGGAATTACGATTTGTCTTTAGTGTTCATCGTGCAACATACATCGATGTCCTTTATGCCGTGATGCTATCTCTCCAACAGCTGCGCACAGGAAACCGCCACGAGGCAGCGCGAAAGATGTGGTCATAAGATACAGTGCGCTGCTCAAGTTCATCACGGACACTAAGATGATCCGTACATGTGGTCTACGAGCTTTTATGTCCCCCGAACGTGTAGACGACACGTCTTCCGAGCAACAATCCATCTGGTACAAGTTCTCCTCAGCCGTCGATGCAGGCATTTGCTCAACATGTTCTTGTATGTCCGCGTGATCCCTCGTAACCATCACCCATACCCCAAGGCATTTGACTCTTGTCAATTCCAAGCCACTGTCCTGCCCTCTCCAGTCCCTAAACCTGGTCTGTTGCCTCATCCTTTCATGCCTGGCTAAGTCCCCGACCCTCTGTAGAGAATCTTCCTCTCGAGACACCCGGGAAAGGGAAAGCAGCTGGACATATCTGGCTGCAAAGCATCGCTGAGGGAGCCCGCCCTTAAGCGGAACCGCTTCAGGTGAAACCCTCATTCATACGACCAACATCGCTCAAGTTGATCGCCGCTGCCAGGCCAGTCAAGTTTGGACATATATGTCGCCTCCAGGACTGTAGGGTAGACATCGCGACGTATGGATCATGATGCAGCCGTGTCCATGGGGGACAAGATCACCGCTCTCTCGTCTCGCGGAAGGCGCTTTGCCGCTCCTCGATCCCGGATATGATTTCGGATATCTCACTCTCATCAATCGCCTCGTTCCGCAGCATCTCGCCGTGCCACCGGTTGTATCGGCAGCTTCCGCAGAACTCAAAATGGTAGAGGTCTTCGGGATCGGGATCAGGATGGGGCGAAGTCCAGAGTACGGTTTGGAATTCTAGCTTGGACAGCCGCTCCGCGAGTGCTTTTTGCAGACGAGTTGCGCCTGGCCTTCGCAGCCTCTTGATCAGCCTTGCCATGTAGAGCACCATATCGTCAATGCAGGAGAGCCCATGCTTGAGAGCGTTATTCAGATCAATCACATCAACGAAGCAGTCACCCGGTAGCGTATCCAGGCCGGCGGATTGACAGACAAAAGGAGCCACTCGCTCGTCACTCAAGATGTGGCACTCTGAATCTTCCTTCGACAGTTGGTATGTACCAAGTATTCGCCAAACTCTGAGACTCTGGAGTTCCTCGAAGAAAGCGATATGAGCGGAGGTAGGGCGGGCATCCCCTGGAAACATGCAGCCTGGAACGTCGGTGCCGTCTCCCAAGAGCTGTACGTCACGGAGCGCTTCGAGACCGCGAGATCCATAGTGCGGGTTCTCTCCAGTGGGTAAGCCGAAGAGACAAACGCACGTCGAACTGGGATCGAACGGTCGGATGATGCCACGGCGAAAATCTTCATCCTGGTCCTCCCAGTAGAAATGGAAACCCTGGTACAAGGCCGTGCGAAGCAGCTCGCGTCTAGCATCGGAGCAACTGCGCAGGATCCGACGATGCTGGGTTGTCGTCGACGAGACTTCTGGCATCGGTGTAAAGCATGCGACTTCTTCCCACTCGTCGTCGGCGTTGTGTTCGGCCGCGGAGAAATCGAAGCACAAGACATCGGGACGCTCGATCTCGTCAGAGGCGGCGATCCAGATCTGGGACCGCAGTTCCAAAGGCATCTCCATGAACTTCGGGAACGTGGTCATTTGTGATAGGGCTGTAGAGTGGTCCTGCTGGGTTTGAATGGTGTCATGCTGAGGCTGGGGGCTCCCAGGCGCCTCCATGGCCGGCAGCTGAGTCCCTTGGTCCGTCATAGCCTACGATTTGAAAGCGTCAGACCACGTGAACCCTGTGTACACATTGCGAGACTCCAGTTGACATGAGTGGAGATGGAACGGAGCGCTTTTGCTCCAGCTATTCACTTACGGGTGAACTGAAGTTGGACCGTAGGGTGAGATGTTGCCGTTTGATGGTCTCAAGAAGTGTCCGAGGAAACTGAGGAAGATACGCGGTCGTTGTAATCGTGCGAGTGTGTACGTGGGATTTTCAGTCGGGGACGAGTGAAGGACGAGGTCAAGTCTCAAAGAGACGCTGGAATGCGGTCGGAAGTCGAAGATGGGTGGAAGAAGTTTGGAAGATACACAGTAGCTGATGATTATTTAAAAACGGCAGCTCCAGGTTGCTCAGTACCTGAGTACTTATGTAAGCATGTGACAAACAACCTCCAAAGAGGCAGCTTTGGGCCCGCCTGTTGGTTGCCGAGTGGATGGAAGGCAACAAGAACCTTGATTGAACAAGGCTGACAGCACCGCACTTGTTTGGCAAGAACAGGCTTCCACTGGTCAGAAACAGGACGCGGGCCCCTTCTTCCTCAGAAGCAATCTCAGCCATGCTTGGCCTGCCACTGCAAAATATACTCAATCGTGTCCTTCACACTCGTCTCGAGATCGATCATCAGTGTATTATCTGGTATCCCAAGCGACCATCCATCCGTCACAATTTCTCCCATCCCGTCGACGCAAGCACTCGCCTGCCATGTTCGATTAGCTCCGTGCGATCCCTGGGAAGCATCACCGAAAGAAAAACCCGGAGCATCATGGTCTTTTCACTTCCGACCCACTGTCCTACCACGGTTCCTCACAAATGATCTCCTTCGTTGTCTTTCTATGCCCGACTAGATCCCCACCCCTCCTTTTTCGTGGTCGATGTCTCTCTCGATACTTGTACGTAGGCTCCAGAAATCTACCTAGTCAGCCAAGTTTTACCGCACCAGAGCACTTCGGGGGCCTGCACTCAGGTGGAGCCGCTCCAGATAAGGACCTCATCCTCACGGCCACCATTCCAAGGTCGTTTGAGTTGACCGCCGCGGCCTGTTTCTTCGAGATTTGGCGCAAAAGTCGCCTCTGAGCTTGTAGGGCAGACGCCGTGACGTATGCAGTAGTTGTCCACTCAAGTGCACATGGTCAGAGCTGACCATTTCTGCGTATAGCCTATCAGTCGGTAAGTGAGACCGATCACCTCCGAGTCTGGGTCACGGTGGGGCAAGGAGAGGGGAGCAATGTCGGTGTCAACTACCGCGGCTTTGGGCGAAGTCCAGATGAGTAATTAGAAATCTAACTTGGACAGCCGAATTGCGAGTGCTTTAGAATCTGAGCTTGCGTGGTCCGTTCGCAGCATGTCAATCAAACCGTGCAAAAAAAACACACCATGAAGGCGAGCTCTGTAAGGCCCTGTACGACACACATGCGAGGATCCTCAATAACGTGACCCGGAACGGGGTCCAACATCGCGGTTGTACAAATCCAAGGAGCCACTCTTTCTTGACTCAATATGGGGAGGTCAAGATGTTGTGTAGAAAAGTGTCTGGAACCAAGGCATTTGAAACACCTCAGACTCGGGAGCTGTGAAAGGAGGGGAATGAAACATTTGGGTTTGTTGTTCGGGTTCATGGAGGCCTTCGCGTGGAAATCTCTCCCGACTCCTAGGAGCTGTATGTCCCTGAGCGCCTCGAGACCGCGGGTTGGATAGTGCGGAGTTCCCCTAGAACTAACGGGCAGGTTGGGGAGGCACAAGCACGTCGATTCAAATTTAAAGGGTCGGAGAATGCCACGCCTCAAGCCGCCGGTCGGAGTAGTCCAGTAGAAGTGGAATGTCTGGCATGCGGCCCTCCGCGAGAGCTCAGTTCTAGCTTCGGGGCAACTACGCAGTAGGCGGCGTTGCTGGAACGTCAACGAAGAGACACTTGGGGTCGGCGTGAAGCATGAGACTTCCTCGTCGGTGTCGACATTCCTGGCTGTGGAAAATTGGAAGCTCAAGTTGTCAGGCTGCTCGATATTATCAAAAGCCGTACCTCAGATCTTGAACTGCAGTTCTGGAGGCAGCTCCATGAACAGCAGAAATACGGTCGCTTGGGGTGGGTCGTGTTGAGGTTGTGTGGTTTGCTCCTGGAGATGATCAGACGCCTCTGCAACGCGCAGCTGAGCTCGATGGTCCCCCATGGTCTGCAGGTCGAGGGTGTTGGTACCTACCTGTTAAGGGGGGGATAAACGTTGAGACAATACAGTGGAGATGAGTAGAGGTGTGTTAGACTACAGGCCTATCGTGCGGTTCACTTACGCCTGGTTGATGTTTCGAATTGTAGGGCCGGGCGGTGGCTTTCGATGGTATATCGCAACTTGGGAAGTGCTGGTGGGAGAAGGGGAAGAAGCCCAAGGCAGTAGCCTCTATCGTGCAGTAGCCTCTATCGTGGTCGTCGCAGTTGTGAGAGTGCGTGCGTACGAGTTTCAGCCCGAGGGCGACTGATGGGGCGAGCTGAGGTTACGAAATAAAGAGGCGATGGCGTGCAGTTGGAAGTCAAAGTTGGGTGGACGAGGTTCAAATGTTGGAAGGGTGCGTAGCACCTTTTGAACCGCTCAAAATAAAAGCTCATTTTTGGCTCAGGAGCTTGCTTGCCCTCAGGTACTTAAGAACGTGAAAGACATCGTCTAAACATCATGTGAATGAAGGGGGAGCGCCCGCAGAAAGCCGATAGCGATAGCTTTACTGATTGGAGACAAAGTGCGGCCCCTTCTGTCTTCTGCCCTCGAAACAGCCTCAGCTATGCTTGACCTGCCACTGCAGAATGGACTCAGCCGTATCCTTCACACTCGTCTCAAGACCTGTGTATTCTAAGCCAAGCACCTTCTTGGACCTTGAGTTGTCAAAATGATACACATCATCAGGAAAATCATCGACCACATCCTCCGCAGGCAAAACATCTACAAGCTGCGGATGTGACCTCCTGACGACGTCCGCCAGCCTCTTGTTCGAAAAGTACCCGCCAACGACGTAGAAGCGCCTGTCTCCCGCCTCAGGGACAGTCATGGCACGCACGTGGGCGAGAGCCACGTCCCGCACGTCGACCCAGGTAAAGACCGGGTAGGTGGGCTGGAGGCGCTCCCTCATCCTGCCCAGCACCAGGTCGCGGATGCGATGGTTCGACGTGTTCATCGCGTCCAGGCCGGTCAGGTGCCGCTGGACCGGGCCGAAGGTGTACGTGTTGTTGATGGTGGCCAGGTCGAAGTGCGGCTTCTCCTCCTCCATGAAGGCCCAGGCGGCTTGCTCTGAGAGTTTCTGGTGGTGATGATGGCAGACGTCAGCCACGGCACCAGCTGTGCAAATCAAAGGACGCTGCCGACGACCGACACTACTACTGGAGATGGGGACTGACCTTGCTGGCTGGGTAGGCGTACTGGGGCTTCACAGCATCCTCCCACGTGAAGGGTGCCCAATTACTCTCGTCGTACTGCCTCTCATGCCTGAGAGGGTTCAGGATGGCGGCGGAGGATGAGGTGATGACCACCCGCTTTACACTCGGCGCCAGATCCTTGATGCTCTTCAAGATGCCGGTGGTCCCCTTGATGGCAGGGTCCAGGAAGTCCTTGACCGGATCGTCGACCTTCATACTATATGGGGAGGCAGTGTGGACGACATAGTCGAACTCGTGGTCGGCTCTGAAGACCTACGAGTGTCATCGTTATCCGGCCGCCTCTTCTATGACGCATCGAAGAAGGCTTGAGCCCTTGACTTACATGGTCGAAGGCACCGGGCTGAGAAACATCATCGACCACCTCGACTGACACATTGGGCCTCGCCAGCTCATCTAGTGACTCGAGGACGGCATTCCCTTTGTCTACCGACCTCGCTGTCACCACAACCCAGTACCTGCCTCTTGTCAGCAATCGCCGAGCCCAACAGTGCTGATGAACGGCATCATCCCCCCACGCACCCCTGAGCGAGAAGACAATCAAGTATGTGAGAGGCAACGAAGCCGCTGCCTCCTACAACAATTCTTTACGTCAGAGAGCAAACATGGACTCAGCTGTCGAGTCGGGCTCACTCACCCGTGAGGAGGACTTTTCCTTCCAGACGGCCATTCATGTTGTCGATGCGTTGGAGCCACCGAGTGACTGCAGCGGGGATACTTGGGAGCATAAGCAAGAACTTTGTCTCCTTCTAAGTACCTAGGTATAACTCGGCTGATCTGGATAAAACATAAAAAGGACGGCGGGAGTGAGCGGCCACGCCCGATGTATGACACTAGGACTCTACTACGGACTTCCGCCATCATTGTCCGTGTGGCTGGGATAAGTTCCTTGAACAACCTTGGAAGTTCCTGGGTCCCGACAGCACACCCTTGGCTATATTATCCAGCTTTCTCGTACACCGGAGCTGGATCAATTCTTAGAAACTCAACAAACCGCGTGGTATTGGAGCACCGGACGTCGACGTCAATCTGACCATCCGAACATGACTACCCCACCCCGTCCCCTCCACGTTGCCATAGTTGGTGGCGGCATCACCGGCCTCACCCTGGGGATCGGCCTCCATGTTCGCAATGTCTCCTTCACAATCTACGAACGATCTACGCAGATGTCCTCTTCGGGCGCGGGGATCGGGCTATCCCCCAATGCGGAGTGGGCGATGAAGCTGCTCTCCCCCAAGGTGCACGCCGCGTACGAGCAGGTCGCCAACCCTAATGGGGAGGACTACATTCAATGGGTCAACGCGGAGATCAATCAGATTTTGTTCAAACTGTTTCTCGGGGAAGGGAAGTTCCGAGGCTGTATGAGGACTGGGTTCTTGATGGAGTTGATGGAACGCTTGCCAGCTGAGAAAGTCAAGTTTGGAATGGGTGTCAAGGATGTCAAGGCAACAGACGAGGGCGGCTGCGTGCTAACATTCGAGAATGGGAGGCAAGAGTTTGCGGATGCTGGTGAGTTTCACCTATGTCAAGGCAAAGGAAGCTTTGATCTGACTTTGGTTTCCAGTCATCGGCTGTGACGGCATCCACTCGCGCCTCAGAGAACAAATGTTCCCGGGCTCAGCAGCCACCTACACACACAAATATTCGTTCCGTACCGTCGTCCCCATGGAGTTGGCCCTGTCCACCCTAGGCGCCGAGATGACATCCACGCGCTACATGTACAACGGCCCAGGCGCGCACATCATCACATACCCCGTCGCGGGCAGCACCTACCTCAACGTCCTCGCGGTGCTCTCGGACCCGGAACCGTGGGCCTCGCCCGACGACGCGGAGCGCCCACACAACGGCAGGGCGACCAGGGAGCAGGCAAGGCGCGCCTTCAGCGGCTGGCACCCGGATGTGCGGAGGATCGTCGAACTCATGCCCGAGGCGATGGACAACTGGGCCATCTTTGACCACCTCGACAACCCCGTCCCGCGGTATCACGACGCCAGCAGCGGGAGGGTGTGCCTCGTGGGCGACGCGGCGCACGCCGTGGGTCCGCACCTCGGCGCCGGTGCCGGGTTCGGTATCGAGGACGCGTGCTTGCTGGCGGAGCTGTTGGAGGCGGTCGGCGACGAGCGACGGACCACCGGGGCCGCGGACGTGGGCCGTCTGTTGCGGGCAGCCTTGGAGGTGTTCAGCGATACGCGGTATGAGCGGACGCAGTGGCTCGTGAGGCATACGAGAGAGATCGTGGACCTGTTCGAGTGGGAGGTCCCCGAGGTTGCGAAGGACGCGGAGGCGTTTGGGCGGGAGGTTACGTGGCGGTTCCATAAGTGCTGGGAACTTGATGTTGAGAAGATGGTGGGAGATGCGAAGAAGACCTTCAGAGACCGCGTGGATGCCGGAACTTCCCACGAAGGTACACATTTCCCATGACGCGGCACCAAAGGTCTCAGATGGATCATGATTCACGACTCCGTCAACGCTACACATACGTTGTCGCAATGCTTCGTGCGTGGGTATTGAATTGGTATTCATGGTCCAGTGATGATATCAATCTGAGTACAATCTTGGCTGAACAGATCCATCGACGGGGTATAGGAAGTGGCCATAATGCCGCTTAGACAAGAACATTCGCAGGCTAGGAATGGAAGGATACTCAAGAAAAGAAATAAAGTGATACCAAAACACCCATCTCTCAACGCCGACGTGACCGAAAGGCATCCTTCATCCCACACACACACCTTGGAGGTCACTCCCTCGCTTCCTCATTACTTCTTGCCACCGCCAAACAGCCCGCCGACCATGTTGCCCGCGCCCTTGGCCCCGTCGACGACGCCGCCGCCGACCTTCTTGCCGCCTTCGGCGACGGGGTTGACG
This sequence comes from Dendrostoma leiphaemia, assembly GCA_026120015.1. Lineage (NCBI taxonomy): Eukaryota > Fungi > Ascomycota > Sordariomycetes > Diaporthales > Erythrogloeaceae > Dendrostoma > Dendrostoma leiphaemia. Next base: position 46,273 of record JALRMF010000068.1, read on the forward strand.
ACGCTGCCCGCAGGCCCGCCGACGTACGCGCCGCTGTCGTCTTTACCCTGGCGCTCGGCGCGGTTGATCCCTTCCTTGGAAAAGGCGTCGCCGACGGGCTGGAAAAGGCCGCCCTGGCCGACCTGGCCCGCGACGAGGCCGTGCACACCGTCCTGGAGGGTGTCGACCTGGTCGACGCCTGTTACCTTGGACTTGTCGAGGGTGTCTACGTTGATGATTATTCTCGTTAGTACTCTGACAATTCTTGTGTACCTCGTACTCAAGGTTACTCGGTACGTGTGTAGCGAGAAGAGGAAGAGGGGGGGGGGGAAGGAGGGGTGGCATCGAGTGTCGTAGTCGATCGGAGAGACATAAGTAGAGAGACACCACTCACCCTTGGTGGTGTAGCTCGCCTTGTTGTCCTTGGTGAACCAGCGCAGGTAGAAGTCCTCGATCCAGGGCATCCACCTCTCGTACTGCTCGTTGTACACCTGCGAGCCGTACTCGCCCCAGGAGAGCTTCTTCTTCTCCTCCTGCGTCAGCTCCTTCTTCTGGCCGGTGACGTTCTGAAGCTGGTCGGCCATGGTGGGCGGCGAGGATCGCTGCGGTGGGCCGGTGATGTAGAGGTAGTCTGGCGATGGGGGAAAAGAGGTGGTATGTGGTTAGTTCTGGTGCACACACCTGAGAAAAGAGAGGAAGGGTAGGGTAGGATTTCTTTATGGCTGGACCGACTTACAGATGATAGGTGCGAGGAGACAGGTGATCAACACGATAGCCTTCAACATGGACACTCAAAAAGTTTGATATTCGAGGTTCACAAGCCGGAAGGGGAAAGCAGGTCTGAGCATCAAACAATCATCAGGGTACCTGAATAAGGTATGTAGGTCTGTCTGTCTCGTCCGCCCAAGGCTCTTATACTGTCTCCTCATCAGAAAAAAAACCTGCTAGCTTACACACCTATAGTCACACACGCCAGAGCCGGTTATGATATCAGGGCACCTGGGCCCAGGCTGCTGCTGCTGCCTTGATTCACGCGTTTCGGTCCTCCTCCCCTCATGCGCCGGATGGTATTGGCGGGTGGGGCCACTGGGCGGTCGTCAGTCGTTCATCATTCCGGGGATGGGTTGGTGTGGCTGGTGACTTCTGTCGACGTCATTTTCTCGGCCACACGGGACGACATCTTCAAGGTGATTCGTGCCTGCTGGGGAGGGAGGGAGACCAAGCGTCCCCCCTGTCCTGGTGGCCCCGGGGCCCTGGCACTGGGGCCCCTGGGATCTTACACAGTAGGTCAAGCCACATCGATAGCTCTTGGTCCAGGCCCTTGACGTCTGGACTGGACCGGCGTGGCAGAGTGGGGCCTTGATCCGTTCTACCGGTACAACAGGCAACGCGGTACGGATGTTAGCACTCAAGTTGCAGTACGAGGACGTTATCTCGTCCAGAACACAGGATCCAACACAAAGATGCTAAGATGAGACATGCGTGCAGTGCCGGCTTCGAGTCTCGGCATAGGATCATCAGAAGTAACAGCCAGCCAGCCAGCCAGCCAGCCAGCCAGCCAGCCACCGTTGTTGCGAGAAGAAAGCCCCAGTGCCACACCCTCTACGCCGTGTAAAGCCACAAGAGGTGACATCGCCATCGCCATCGCCCCCCCAAGAACATTGAAAACCCCCTCGTTCTAGCCACCTAGCAGCCTATCTGACCCCCGGACCTGCCTCCATCAGCTGCAGCGTGTTTCAAATCCTAATTCAGAGTCACAAGCCCATATATTCTGCAATACTATCGCCAGGAACCTCTCCTATAGGCCCACAGCCCATCTCCCCCATCTCGCGTACCATCGCGCAATCGCGCACTGTTCAAGAAGATCGACAGTCCGTTCCCCAGGAGGTCCAGAACGGTCACACCGCAGCAGAGCAGCACCACGCCTGGGTTTATACATGCCAATGTTCATTCGTACTTTACTTAACTCGCAGCCCGACCCTGACCCTGACCCCCTGTCACTTCCATCTGTGCACTGGGTGACAAGAGAGTGTGTGGGCAGGTGGGTCAGCGTGTGGGTCTCTCGTCCGGGGGCTGTGGAGTGGGGGGTCCCCCTGCCTGGTGACGACATTTTGTCTGAGATGCGTCGGTTATTTCATCTTTTTTGTTGTTGTTGTTTTTTTGCGTGGGCCCCCTCGCTCCACTTGGCTTCATGCACCTATTGCTGCTGCGCGCTGCTTGTTCGCTACTGGGAGTGCGCATGTGCTTGCATATCAACAACCACCTTCCTAACGCCGGATAACCAGCAGTTGTTGGGGTGGCAGCTTATGTGGGTAGGTAGCTCATTGTAGACACGGTACGTACATAGGCAGGTAAGTAGATAAATGTCTAGATAGGTAGACATATGCATGCTTGACGGTGGTATCGTCCCAACCTCTGATATCGGGACTAAAATAGAAATGGGAAAAAACATGATGTTTCCCAGCGTCCTCACTGGCAGACACCAGCTTTGCGAAGTGAGACATGACATGTAGCATACAAGCCATGAGAGTGCGGGCGAGTTGCCCGCACATGGATTTTTGTTGCATGCATACCTTGCCTCCCACCGAGCCTATCTATCTATCTGTCTATGGAAGACCCCAGCCCCAGAGCAGGTGTTGCGCACGCACTGCCGCTCTCAGTCGGGCAACACGAGTCAGTGCATTCAGGTACCACCAACGTTGTCGTTGTCGTCGTCGTCGTCGTCGTCGTAGCCCTGAACATAGTGTACCCACTTCCCGTTCATCTTCAGATATATGGCCCTCCGGTTCAGTCAGTGCGCTATCTCTGCTCTCTCCTCACCAGGCAGCTACGTGGGTACCTAACCTGACACCCACGCATTCGCCACACACATTACCTAGGTATGTACATACAGCCGGAAGGAAGGCCGTTGCTGATGTACACAACATCGCCTCGCCGTCCTAGCAATGCATCCGTCTCCATTGCCCAAGAATAGCACACAACCTCCCCCCGGGGCCCGGGGGGGGGGGAGTGGGGGTAGGCTGATTTTCTCTCCCCCTCGCGGCCGGCTCTCTCCCGGGGCCGCTGGCGGAGCAAAGCCCGAGTGAGGAGGACAAGACGCGTCACGGCCCAGCGGCTCTCAGGCCTGTCAACACAAAAGGAAAAAGAAACAATTCCCCGTGGGGTGGGGTGGGATAGTTGGCGTACGACGAGCCCTGACAGCTTGGGGAATGTAGCATTCAAATGGGCCATGGAACACACCATAACAATCCCATAATCTGCATCAATCCATCTGGCGATAGAATGCCTACGCCAATCGACCGACAGGTTTGTATCATACCTGGGCGATTAGCGCAAGGCATGGGTTACATGGGGGCACGATTATCACATACGGCAAAGACCGACCGACCACCACCTGCTGCTTCTCCAATCTAGAGGCAGTCAAGGGGGATGGAGATGAAGATGAGATGGTTTCAAACAAATTTGTATTGATATCGAAACTCAACCGATGCAAAGTCCTGTGGGTATCAAATCCATTCCCCATCAGACCGCAGCGCAAGAAAAAAAAGAGGAGTTAGGAGAGAATTCCACAGGAAGGGGAAGAAGAAAAAAAAGACCACGAGGAGCCGAGGAAAGAATAACGATGACCCAGATCACACCCGAGCCCAATCATACCCAGAGGATTCCCAATGCGCTTTGCTCATCAGACCCAACTCGTTCAAAAGAAAAAAAATAAGGAGACGTCCTACTACCCTCACCCCTCCATTCCATGATGCATTAACAGCACTCACATGCCCTTCCCCATGACCATCCACAAGACTCGGTGGGGTATCATCAGAAGAATAGAGCAAGAGATGCATGCGCGCCTCTGCCAATCCCGCCATCCGATGCCTCCTCACCTTGGGGCCCAATGAGACTTCTTCCTTTCTTCGCGCGTAAAAACGGAGAACATTTGGGTATCTGCGCCCGAATTCCACCTCAACATGAAGACCTGAAAAGAAACTTCCTCAAAGCAAGGCTGACCAATGGAAAGAAACGGGGAAGAGCAGATCTCATCTATAGTTGCGTCAAATCGGGAGAGGCGTATATCGTCCCGACCTCTCGAGGGTTGCGTGTGCCACCAATGAAGACTGAAAAATGCTTGCAGCAGAGTCATGGATAGCGTAAAGCAGCTTGGAAGAGCGAGTGGGAGATGTGTTGGTTGAGCCAAAGCAGAAAAAGTTGAATTCGGAATCAAGACCACCAAAATGCACTCGCACGCTGTAAATCACAAAACCCAAAAATCCTCGCCCCGATCAGCGCCAGACAGGAAAACCAATCCAAACCAGTGCCGAAAATCAGACCGCCGACCTGGTATCAATAACGGAGAGACAGTCGTAGGAAAAAGAGGAAAAGAAAGGAAGATGTTTGTGCGTGTCGTAACGAATGTTGTCTGTATATCAATGCTTGCTTTGCCGCCCCGATGCATATCATGATCTGTCGTAACGCAGCATGTGTGTGCGCGTGGGGGTGTGCAAAGAATCGTCATCACGTCGTCAGCGTCGTGTCGTGTACCCGGGAGGGGTCAAGGTTTCTTGTCCTCCTTTCTGTAATATGTGCATCAAGTCTCTTCAAGATGAGAAAAACAAGGAGCATCCGCAGCAGTCGTAGTCATGTAGTCGATAAGCTCAGGGGCTCCTAGCAAGCCGTGGCCGTCGACTCCCCGGTAGCAACAGCGACAAGCGCATCAAATCGCCGCGAGTCGGCGTTGTCGGGCCTCCGGCGTTCTGCCTCGTCGCGCGCAGGGAAGCCAGTAAAAGCACGCAGGTTCGGATGCTCGATCCTCTCGATCCGATCTTGGTGGTGCGGCCGTCCCTCCAGGACGCGGTCCTCGTGCACAGTCACCGGGCCGTTGTACCATCCATGCCGTTTCCCTTCGCGATTCATCGAGATCAGCGGCGCCGACATGGTGTGATGGTGACCTCCGGCACCGCGCGGTGGGCCGTTGCTGGGGAGGATGGCGTGTGGCGGCGGTGGCGGGTGCACGACCTGCGGCGCGGGTTCAAAGCGTACAAATGGCCTCGGCTGCGGCGCATGCTGCTGGGGCTGAGGTTGCGGTTGAGGTTGCTCGACGCGCGCCTGCATCGCCTGGTGCACTTCGTTGGCCCAGGCGCCGGCACCGTCACGGGCCGGGGGCGGCGTGGTGTTGTTGATCTCAAGCCGGGTGAGGCCGCGATGCAGACCCATGTCCCACTGCGGCATGTTACGCCGGTCGTCGGCGATGTTGGCAGAGGGCAGTAGAGGCGGGCCGCGAGGGCGGTCGATCATCATGGGGGAGGGCTCCCGCGGGGGAGGGGAGAGAGGCTGGCCAGATCGTGGGAGGAGCGAATCAATGCCGGGGAGGCGCACGGGCTGCTGTTGCTGCTGCTGGGGCCCGTTGTTGCTGAGCGCGGGCAGTGGTTCGGGAGGTGGGTTGAGCTGGGACGATGTGACGACCTGGCTCAGACGGCTGCCAGGCGTGGTGAAGTTGCTGCTGTCTGGGTGCCAAGTCCTCCTGCGCCATGCTTCCTCGGCAGAGCTGGAGATGGACTCGCGGCGTGACCAGCCACTAGTCGAGGTGGTCGGGGACCCGAGGTAGCTACCGACAGGTGAGGCGAGAGCGGCATTGTTCGAGGTGTTGAGCGACCCAGGCCCAAAGATGGGTCGTCCGAGGCCACCGGGCCCATGCGGCGACTGGAATGGGTTGCCGCCGGATGGAACACTCAATCGTCGTCCCGGAGTTCGAGATCCGGACGGGTATATAGCGTGGCGCGAGTATGAGGTCGCTGGGGAGCCGACACCCGATCCCCAGCGAGGACTGCTCTGCCCGGTCGAGAATGTGGCGGACGTTGGGGTGCTGTAGTCGCTAGGCGATGTCTGGCGGTATGGGAACTGTGCGGAGCCGACACTGCGATAGGATTCAACAGACAAACGGGCGTTGGGGTCGGCCATCACGAGAGGCGGGGGTCGCCTCCGGATGTCATCCCTGGCGCTGTAGTTCGAGCCTATTGAGCTGATGCTAGCAATGCTCGAGGTAGAGAGAGACTTGGAGTGGCCGCGCGGGGGTGCTCCCAGGCTTCCAGCCGTTGATGCCCTTGCCCGGCCACCACGCTGCACCCGATCCGTTCGTATTTGTCTCTGGTATCTCGTCCCGGTCGCTGCAAGTGAGTCGAAGGGGATGTCCTCGTTGACATGTACGGTCTGGGCATGTTGTCGAAGATTGTCCAGTCGGGAGAATCGTCTTTGGCAGTGACACTGAAACGGACGCTCGCCGGTGTGTTTCCTGATAGTTACACCCCGTGTCAGCATTTCCAGCCCAGCTTTCAACTCGGGAGGATGGCATAGCAATGTTCCTACCTGATGTGTCTTGCGAGATGCTCGCTTCGGGTAAAACTCAATGTGCACGGGGGATAGTCTTTGCAGTAGAAGCGCTGGTTGCCCTTTTTCTTTTTACTTGACCTCGTCCCATCGGCATTGACGCTGCCCTCACCGTCAGACTCCTCGCCGGCTGTATCGTCGTCTTCGGACTCGTCCACGTCCATCTCTGCAGAGTCCCTGGACCGTTTCGAGTTGCCAGAATTGTTCCGTCTATGTCCCTTCTTTCCGGTGGAGTCTTCGGACATCTTCGCAGCCTCGGGGAATGGCGAGTTCGGTAATGGTTTCTGTTGGGCCATTGCAGTGGCACCAAAGGTGGCCCGGGTCGGGGTTGTTGCATCATCCATTGTCTGCGGAGGCGGCGGTTGTGGCGGGAGGGATTGAGGGGATGTACCTGGGCGGGGCGTCGTCGGTGACTTCACTCTCGCCTCGTCCTTGGGTGCATCGGGAAACGATATGCTGGTATGGTTGTTGTTCTTGTTGACGGATCGGAAATTCGCCGCCATCCTGGAGGGTAATGTGTCTGTGTGTGTGTGTGTGTGTGTGTGTATGTGTGTATGTGTGGTCGTCGGTGTGTCTGGATGGAACTCGCTCGTCGCGGCTGGGGGGCAGCAGCTGATGTCTCAAAGGGATGACAAGGAGGATCAAAAGGGAGGGCGATGCGGCGCTTAAGAAAGCAGTCGGCCTTTGTGAGGCTGAGACGAGCAAGTCCAGTAATCCGTATTGCGTACCTGGTGGAAAAGGCGTCCAGTCCAGTGCAGCAGGGTAACAGGGGTGAATGCGGGGCCCTGCGGCGGGAGGATGTTGGGATGTTTGAGACTGATTGTCGACCTATTATGGTAGAGTGCCCAGCCGGAGTCTGACTAAAGAAGAAGACAAGAGGCCGGGAGTGGCGATGGGAACGGGAACAGGGTAAGGGGAGAGAGGGACAGGCTCCAAGGGTTGACGCCGTTCATCCGACTGATGTTGATGACGACCTTCGGGGGTTTATTTGTGGTGGTGTTTTGTGATGAGTGCGTGGCCTTGCGTTGCGTTGCGTTGCCTCGAGTTTGCCCGGGCTTGCCTGGCCTGGATTGTTGGTTTTTTGTTGGATGGCAAGGGAGTGGGTTTTCTTGCGGTCTCGAGGGAAGAGGGAAAAAAAGCGATGGCAGCGGCCCACTCACACGCTGGCCCCCTGGCTGAACCTGCTTGCTGCGCTGCGTCTGTTCTACTGTGCCGAGTGTGTATACCCGGGATACCAAGTGGGGGATGGCGATGGGCAAAGACCGGGGTTGGAGAGTGAGGACAAGACGAGAGGGGGACGAGACAGCAAAGCGACAGGCCCGGCAACGTTGTCTTGTCGATCGAGAAGGGGGAATCTCAGTGCCGGATTGCTGGTGAGAGCTGATGGCAGTGGCGACAGCTTCGAGGAGTCTGCTCGTATGTAGCCTTGGACCCGAGAGATGGAAAATGGCTGGCAGACGAAGGACTATGAACCGGTGCGCTGGGAGAGAGGCTAGGGACCGGACCAGGGCGGGTTTATGGTGGTTGAAGAGAAAAGATGGTTGAAGTGTGTCGTGCAAATCGGATCGGATTGGAGAAAGCGGAAATACCACAGCAGAAAAGGTGGCAGGGGAAAACGACCCTGTGGCAATGTTGCACCGGCTTGTACTTGTACCCCGGCAACGCCCAGCATCAGCGCCCTTGGTAGCACCGCGTAGACCCAAGTACCCTCGCCAGGGGGAGCCCGCTCTCGAGTAGGGAAAGATGGGCGCTAAAACATGACAAGCTTCAGGGCTAGTCCCTGGTCGCTGGCTTTACTTTGTGTGTACGCCATCTCCTGCTGCCGCAGGTCCGGCAAATCTAGCTGCGGTTAGCATATTTGATGATTGACAATGCATGGCAGACATCTGGCACCTTTCGAGAGCCTCTCTCTCCTCAGCCTGACGTCCTGACCTGAGGCGCCGTCGAGCCTGGTGTCGCTTGACGCCGCGTTCTCCGACAACAACTGCCTAGGTACAACAAGGAGACGAACAAGAGGGTTGTGTCAGTTTCAGTCCTCACTACGCTGCAGCAAGACGTACATACTTTGTATGAGAACAGTGTGTACATACGCGACAACCCCTGCAGCGGCGGCAGCCTCCCCTCTCCACTGTGATCCAGGAACTACTGTGAGGGTCCAGATCTCCATTGGGGCCCATACCCACAAGTCGCGATGAGTTGTCTGGTTCGTGCCGTGCAGGTTGCAGCACGGGTAACGTGCAGCGCGTAAGAGGGACAAAGAATAAAATAGAGATCCTCGAGCTGGGATGTCCGCAGGGCTCCCAGCCAGTTTTACCCCCCAGCTCGGACACACGCATGAGTGGCCAAATGCCAATCAACAGGAACCTTTCGCATGTCAAAGCTTTCAAGTCTCCACAGATCTTAGGAACCCGCGAGGCAGAGATAGGTACCCGTCTCCGTTCTCACGGGTCTTGACCGCGGAGGGGAATGAATCATAGGCACTTGGCTTGCAGGGGCCAAGAGGGAGGAAGAATATTTGAAGGGTCAAGATCTGATGCTGGGAGACGCAGCTCATGCGACTGTAGTTCAGACGAAGAGGATACCTCCTCCCAAGGTGTATCGCTTGGACGCGTTGGGCTCGTTCGGTATCTGCCGATTTGCAGGACGAACACAGTGGCCGCCCAGGATTTATTGTGGGCTACTATAGTACTCATATCAATATTAACTGGTCAGCCAATATATCGAGCATTCGTGTCCGTCGTTGTGGCTTGTGATCACCCGGCACGACCCTGCTGGGAAGCAATCATACGCTCCTCGACCGAACAAGCTGTGGTCGTGTCGTACTAGACACTGTACCGGTAGGTACGTGTGCGTTGAAATTCCGGCTGTGATCATAGTGTAGCAAGCTGTGGCCGACCAGTCTAGTTTCTGCAGGCACACAGGCACACGGGCACATCATCAACGGGCCGTTGTGGACAGGAGTCGGTTTGCAACTGACTCGGACATGTCACCAACAGCGAGTCGGCCAACAGGATGGGCGGGGCGAAAGAATCCGTGCCAGGAGGGCAGCCAGACAGCCGGTGTGAAGAAGATGTCTGATCTCTGATATGTCATCTGATTTGTGTTCATTGGTCCGAGCAGTCAGTTGTTAGTGAAGTGGCTTGGCTGCCGGCGGCGTTCTTGGTGAAAGGTTGCAATTTGTTGGGTTGACAGTAACTTATAGCGACCGGCCATTAGTCGACGAGGTTGTATTGCATGTGTAAGTTCATGCCCCTGGCACCGACCAAAAGATCGCTGCCACCCTCGAGATGCAGCTTGAGTGAGATGCAGGACAAGGCTCTTTGGCATTTGGGCCCAAGCAGCGGAAGAGAGAGGTCGGTGCCGATGCGCTCAGACCTAGATGTGCCCTTGCGTGCCTTGGTTCGGGTTGTTTCGACACCAGATGCAAAGTATTTCCTCGTGCAAAAGGCCCGAGATCAACATTGAACTGCGCCTTGACCCTCGCCACCTACGGGCGGGCTTCAGTACTCTATGTTAGTGTTTGTCGAGTCTGCAATGTGCACACATACTCCGTATGTAGCACAGAGTGCTGTGATCCCGGCTTGGGCGCGGCACCCTACTCCGTACGGCCAGCCTACGCGGTGCAACTGACGATCATACTTTGGAGGGGCGCAATTCGAGCTAGAGTGTGCTCTGTAAACTGTGCTCCTTTTGTGTAGGACAAGCATCAAAGCAAGTGGCCGATGTCAGAGTGTCGTGAGCTGGGTCTACCCCTGTTGAGACGGATCTCAAGGCCACCGTGATCTAAATGCTGCACCTCTCTTGCTCCTGCTTCACCCGGCGGCGTCGCTGTATTCGACCGAACGAGATACAATACTATGGATGACGAGTACTGTAATGCAAGTGCCAAACGGTAGTCGTCTTCGCTGGGTTCGTCCGTAGCCGAAGTTGCTTTGTGCCAGCACATATCTTCTCAGTCCGTTGGATTTCGCTAGCAGACGAGAAAGGACCCAAAGATCAGTGCTTTCTGTTGTTCACAATCGGGACGGACTGTGGTCAAAGGAGCGCGGTGGCAAGCTGGAGGCTGTGCCGAAGTAGTGCGAGAGGATGAACCTGGAGATCAACCACTGAACGGAGGAGAGCAAGAGCTGGCTGGGAGTTGGCAGAGTTGGGGGGAGGAGGCCGGGCGGCGGGGAGGTTGGTGATGGGGGGAATTCAGCACCAAGATTCGTTCGTTACTGGACTGGCGCACGGATCACGCAAGCAGGAGGCTATAGCCCTGTCTTGCCCTGAAGCCAGGACCTTGCATCGAGAGGGTTGGGGTAGGTCGGGCCTGATCTCTTAGCGGGGTTGCGAGGAACAGGGACTGATCAGCCCCTGCCAGCCCCTGCTGGGGGCCCAGTCTGCCAGTCTGTCAGTGCCGCCAGCCTGCCAGCATTCGCAAGGGCCCCGAGGGGTCCATCCACGCCCTGGACCAGCCCTGTGGCCGGAATACGTACCCCTGCCGTTCCCTGAAGATCGCTGAAATAGGCGGTGGTCTGTGCTTCTGATCACAAGGGCTGGTTATCACGGGTCCGGAGGGGAGGAGGAAGGAGCACCTTTCGATATTGACTTTGATCGTCAAAGAGATGCTGGGGCGTTTCTTCTTCGCTTTCGCCTGCACCTGCACCAATACAGCAATTGCAAAATGGCACACAACTACCGCCACAGTCACCTTTGGGCGACGGGTCCGTTCCAGAATTCTGCCCTTGGCCACCTATTGCCGCCTACTACGTTCATATTGGCTTGCCGGCTGCGGTGTCCCCTAACCTCGGCTTCATCAATCTGGATTGGAACACGCGTCGTATTTCTCCATCTTGTCATGAATCGATCACCTCGACGCTGCTACGCTGCACGAGCTTACGACTCTGCCACCGGCTATCACATGCTCGTCTTGAGGGGAAGGCCATGCTCCTGCATTCATGCTCATCACAGGCATCATCGCGATCAACGACGAGCTTTGACCAGACTGAGCTTGTGAACGCAACATCAGCTGAGAAAGCTTCAACCCTATGATAGCAACAAACGAGGAGAAGGGCCGATGATATTTCGCACGTTCGTCTCATCGCCAGGGTTTGATTGTCCCAAAGTAATGAACGACGATGCGGTCCAAGGCACGCGGAAAGGGTGTCAGGGTGTGGCTCGATTGCCGAGTCTGGAGCCAAGATCCTGGTGCTTGAAGATCGACAGTGCTTCCAGCCCGGGCGACGCTGGGTGGTAACAAGGGTACATGTAGGATCGATCTGCCCCCTTCGTGCTCCGCAGACTTCAAAGACGGCATGGCAGCGTGGCCCAGCAGCCAAGGCAGACTTCTGACCACCGGACTATCAGACGGTCCAGGTCCTGACGGGCTGACAGCACTGCAAAGACACGGATGCGTCCAATCCCAATGCTTTGCTGACGCGCTGTTGCTGACGCTGATGCTGTGCACGCCGTCATTTCCCGACGACAGCGCCGCACAACATTGGTCGATAGCAGGAGGAGCTGGCGCACACCCGACCGTCTCCCAGGCAGGCTGCAGACTTGACGCCGTCTCAACGTGATCAACAGCTGTCCAGGTCCGACCCTCCAACCCCCCATTGAGCCTCAAAAGCGCTTCCCTACGCCTCCTTACCGACTGAGTCGATAGTATGCCACAGGACAAGCTGAGGGCAGGCATCTCACCTTCCATCCTCGGTCATTCTTCGTCTTCTCAGTTCTGGTGCGACGTGACGGCTCACCTGCCTCGACTGTGTATGTATCAAGCCAACGCCGTATCCACTGACGAGCAGATACGAGCCGAAGCTTTCGACAATCCGAGAAGGTCGACGAGAGCCTAGCATGTTGCGACTTGCGGCTTCTGCATGAGTTCGTTTCGTTTACTGCACAGGACCACCTGCTGCATTTCTTGTGCTGGCCCCAAGAACTCAAGGCCGCCCTTAACAAGGTGGAACCTCGCCCTGCCAGCCTGGCACCCCAGATGGTTGTTGTCAAGAGCAGTCAGCACACCCTTCCCCGCACCATGTCACCTCACATGTCCCTCCTGGGCGACCACCATCAGAGTTTCCGAGTTGGGCCTGTGCCTTGCATCGTGCATGAGATGGCCCTGCCTGGTTGGCCAGCTAGTCTGGCAACAAAAATCTTCCCCGTGACCACTGACCGTTCTGCCCTGAGCCAAGCGACAGAAACAATGTCCGCATCTGGCAATTTATTTCACACAGCCCATCACGGGTGGCACGCTGGGCCGCCGAGCTTGACTGTCGACGACAGCTCCTCACGGGCCTCTCCGCAACGACGTCCTCCACCAAAGACTCAGCCGGTACCAAGCTGAACACTGAAGTCGTTCGCACCATGCCGAATCCTCAGACTAGACATTCTCACCGCCACTGCACGGAAGACCTAGTCCACGTCTTTTCTCCCTTACAACCGGCGGCACGACTGGCCGCAACGCCTGGTCCGGTCCCGACAGCGCGGCTCCGTCGGCCTTTGGCTGCACCCACTACTGACACGACTAGCAAGGCGCTGGCCCCTTCGAGGTACACCTCATAGGTTAGTCTAGGAAGCCGTCGACGAAGCTTGACGGGACGCACCTGACGCCGGCGATCTCGCCCGCCGCTATCTTCGCTCGATATAGGTAATTGTCATCTCCGCCCAAGGATGATCCCGACGAAGTGACAGCACCGACATCCAACTATCTCTTGTGAACACATAAAGTTCATCACGTTCTTAGACTCCACCTGCTGCTGTTGCTGTTTACTGAAAGAGTGTCTTGTACGACAACCTCTTCCACGATAGTCGCCAGTCTGCAGGACGCAACGAATTTGCCTTGCAGGTTGCCATGCTCAGGACTTCCAATTGCATCTGATAAGAAACATCTGTCATCTGGTTCTCATCCGAACATTTGAACTCATACCAAACGGCGCCTCATTTTCCTATTCGCTCGTGCAGAGGCTGGTTGCTCTGACTTCGATAATAGCATCAACATTATTAAGACATGCATCGATATGGATCACTGTGCTGAGGGAGGGGCAGCCCAATGTGGTGGCTCCGTCCGGACCAGCTAGATCTGTGAGCATGGTCCTTGCCAGTTCTTTTCTTGGACGGGCGCGGGGTTGTCGTCGATCACAGGCAGCCACCTGGATACTTAGTCCTGGACTGCATCGACGGTATCCTTGTTGGATCCTTGGGCCATGCCGATTGCCTCTTGCTCGAGATAAGTGAAAGCCTCATCATATGACACGAATAGAGGCTTTCCGCAGTGCTCTCAAGTTGCCACTGACCAGTTGCAGCTCAGTCTCGAACGAAGCTCGAACTCGCAGCCAAGCATGACCCATGTCCCTTCGTCGTCCAGTGTCAGTATACCCGCCACCGGCGTTGGGGGCTCGGCCTCCATGCACCATGGTCTTGGAGGCTCAGGTACTGGTCGAATGACAGCTCAGCCCATCTGCGAGTCGTATGCAGGTGCAGGACTGCTACCACTGGGCGTCTCTTGGCCTTTGTGGAATCTTGGATCTGGACGTCAGTAACATTCGATCATATTGCAGCACTGCCATTGTCACCCGGCATAAGTCATGTCTACTTGAAACATGGCAGCCGTCAATTCATCACTCGATTGCGAACATATGCCCTCATTGTTAATTCCCGGGGCGGCCCATAGTCTTCTTGACCGGCTTCCGATGTCTTGACGCTGGCCCGCTCGCGCGGCTCGTCACACTGGAGACGCCCCGCTGGTATTTCCTTACCCAGGTCCTTACCCAGGGACATCCGGCGCTGGCTTTGTACTACGTTGGCACGGCTTTGTCCCCCCCCCCCCCCGGGGGCCGCGCTGTGATCCTGAGCTTGACTGACGCCCACGAGACCGGCGCCGCCCGGTCTACTGTCTCCAGCCAGCAGATCCCGAACATCGCCAAGGCACAATCTCTATTCGAGATCTAAGACAAGGGGCCACGCCGCCTTACATGATGCATGTCTCAAGCTTCCGACAATTAGGTTGTCGTCAGAAGAGGGGTCGCCTGGAGGACGCGGGCTGGAGAAGTCGCGTCTGAGGCCGAAACCCGGCAGCCTGGAGCCGAGCCTGGCCTGTTTTCGAGGCCGATGATGTGTCGACCGCTGCACATCGTTGCTTGCTCGCTGGCACGTGGTCAATGAATGGGCTTAACGCGACCACGGAATGGGTAGAGCCCGTCCCCCCTCCCTCTCGCCGCTCGATCGGGGAAGCTAGAGATGGATGGATGCGCGACACTGGCCAGCTTTGTCCAGTAACGAGACTGCCCCAGGCCGAGTGGCGTATCCTGCAATGTCTGGCTGTCTGATTGAACCGCACTCTTTTCATATCACACTTGCACCTTGCATATCTGGTTGCATGGGGGGCCGCCACGCGTGCGCAAAGTCAGATTCCTCCGATTGTTCGCGATGCTGCGCCGCTTGCTGCGAGTCACATCACAGGAAAGCCCAGGTCACAGGTTCGCAAGGAAGCCAGGGCCACCTCACCTAAGCCACCGCCCTAAGATGACCCTACCCCTGGCGAGCTACTTTAGCACAACAGAGCCGCTGCAGATGCGTTGTCGGCCACCCTGCCAGCCTGCCATTCCCCCTCCCCCTTGGGCTGAGAGGTCTAATAAGTGTGAATACTTCGCAAGGGGGGCGATCTCGGCTCCACCTATTCTCTGGGCTGGTCGATCTTCGGACCGGTTCGACTCGGGCCATACTGCACCCGAGAAGTCGAACTAGCCAGCCTCTTGGTTTATGCCGCTCTCTTGAAAACGGGAAGAAGCGTTATCTGATCATATAGGTACTACGTGCCGGCCTTGCGCGCTTCCTGCAAGTCATTTTAGGCCCCCCTTCACCGCTCCTTTTCCCGCTGCCATGCCCTGTGTTTCCCCTTGTCCACCCTATTCTCTCCGGTCGACGCCATCATCGTGAAAGGTTAGCAGGGTGGGGGTGGGCGTGTGGTTGGTGCATTGGCTGGCTTGGTCGAGTATGTGATCAGATGCTTGGCTTGTATGTATTGTTGGCTGACTCGATTCCCGCGATCGACGCTATGTACATATATCGCGTTATGGTTGCGTTGCAAGCCATGGATTTTGTGCCTTGACGGTGGGGGAGGAGGGGGGGCTGGATGCAGGGCGGCGGACGAAACACACCCAACCCACCACCTAAACCACCTGCCTGCCTGCTACCACGCCTCCGGCTCGCAGTAGTTTCTGTTTCTGGAGGTCCACGAGGCGGAGAGAGAGGAGGGGAGGGGTTTGGTTTGTGCCACGGCGCTGCTGCTGCTGCTGCTGCTGCTGCTGCTGCTGCTGCTGTTTAGTCCCTTTTTCGAAACGGACCTGTCGATCGTCTGCAGTGGTAGGCAAGGCAAGGCAGGTACGGTGTGTGATTACAGGTTGTCATCTCCTAGGGGCCAGGCACACGAACGGGCGTGGTGAGGTGTCATCGGAAGGGCTGCGCGGTGGGTAGGATGATGACTTGCAGTCGCCACGGGATCCAGGAACGGGCGGATGATGCATATGTATCTGGCGAATGGTCATTGGGGCTTCGGCGGGGCGAGCGGGCTTCTGACACTTGGCTGGTGAAGGTGCCGGTTGGGATCGTTCGTTTCTGTCGGAGGGAGATGTGTCAGACCGGCCTAGGTGAACTCGGGCGCGGAATTGCTTTTTCGTGGGATTGTCACCATCGAGTCCAGTTCTGTGGAGCATGGCCACATCTGGCCAACAAAACATGGACTCGCTGCTCGGGCCAGTGCCATCTTGCCGAGAATGGAACGTGGTTGTAGAGTAAAGGCTGCCATTGGAAAATAAACGCTATTGATTCCAATGTGATATCTCAGACCTCGTAGGCGGGGCGGCGAATGAACGATCCTCAACTCCCCCCACTACGATGTCTTGTCTGTGCATCCTCCCAGCTCGCGAGCCCGGGGACGCTGAGCTCCGCGTGGGTTCAGTCACGTTTCCCAGCTCCGATGTGATCAGGCGAGGGGCTGTCTCCTCTCGCCTTCATCGCAAGATCACCACGCCACAACTCGTTGACTGGGCCCTAGCCTCGTTGATGATGACCCTCGACCCCCAACGCCGCCGAAGTCAGTGGAGATAGAGCTTTGCCCAATTCCACCTTGAGCATTCCTCTCGATCCAACCATCCGCCCCAGAGCTTCGCCCGTCACGAGCTGGGCCCAGACTGGGGCGCTCACTCGATTCTGGCCGGGCATTTCACTCCTCCCCGCCCCCCTCGCCCCCTCTGCCCCTCCGCCCCTCCATCCCGCCTCTCTTTTGCTCCCTTCTCTCAGAGAGTGATCCCATCCCGACCTCATTCACAATGTAGAGGTTGAAGGAGAAAACCATCCCCACTCCTGCGTACAGTACGCTTTCCACCACCACAAACACCTCTTCCTCTCTGCCTCTCCTCCCCGCGTCTCTCTCTCTCTCTCTCTCTCTCTCTCTCTCTCTCTCTGGGTTCCTTTCGTCGCCCCGCGTCGTCGTCGCGGTGCTCCCTCGTCTACCTGAAGCAGTTGAAGCGCTTGAATGAGAACCTCCAGGGCCCGCGGTGGACGCCGTGGCGGGAGGCCGTGACGTTGGTGCCGAAGTGGCGGCCGCCGATGTTCTTGTTGTAGAAGAAGGGCATGTTTTTGTGTGTGTATGTGAAGAGGAAATAGCGTGGGTGTGTGTGCGCGCGATCTGTAAGGTTCGATGGTTGCTGGTTGGATCAATTTCGAGGTGTTCCGTGTCTTCTGTGTGTCTGCTTCGTGGTCGCCTTGAAGCGTGTAGGGTATTTTCGTGATGAGGCACAGCGTAGGAAGAAGGACTTGTGGAGAGGAACGTTGGTTGGGTCGGACAGAGGTTATGGAGTGGGAGAAAGAAGCAGCCCCTGAAGTCATCCAGGAAAACCCCAGCCCAGTCACAGAGGCCGCCGTTGCCAAGCAGCTGCCCAGCACGAGAAAACAGGGCAGCTTGTTGTACTTGCAACGCTGTGGCTTGGAGACACGCGGTTGCGTCATAGGTGGCTTGGCGACAGCGACTGAGGGTGCTCACGCAGCGTCTTCCCTCCTCGAACGGTCACAGCAACATTTTATCAAGTAGCAATGAACTGATGCTTTCCTCGCGTTTCGGGGCGGTGTTGACACTTCGGCGTTGCTAGTTTCCGAACCGGCCCCGGACGTGTGGGTGCGACACTCCGTGCCGGGCCCGTATTCCGGATGAAGTCCCGGAGGACGACGGGCGGTTGCTTGCAGCACTCGACGAGCCTCACACAAAGCAACGGTGCCTGGAGAGCCCTGGAGAGAAGTCACGAAAGCCGCAGCTTAATTCTACTTGTGGGCAACACGTTTTCCGGAAGTTTTGTCCCCCTCGAAGGTCCCTGGTGCCGGTAAGACTGCTTTCTCATACCGCCCAAAGCATTTTGTTAATAGGCGCTGTTCGTTTGCATCATTGATGCTTGCTATCCTACACTGTCACCTCAATCCCGTCACTATCCACTCACTTAACCTCTACCCCGTGTCTACAGCCATGGCTGTCGAAGACCCTTGTGAGAGACACTCTGCCGCGGAATCCCAAGCTCGCAGATCTTCGCCTGTATCCCAGCTTTTGTCCGGCCCAAGTGTCGCTGTCCGCAATCCGGGTGTCAGCGTGGACGACCCAAATGGTACAAGACAAGTTGCAATACGTCTCAGGGAGAGAGGGGGAGGGACCCACAGCAATCCTTCTGGCTGGTAGGCCCTTTTGCCGAAGCTGTATTACCTTCCAACATTCCCACGGTCCCCATTTCCAGCATCGTCTCTGATATGCATGTTAGCGAAAATGCCAGAGAGTGTTCTTCGGGAGGCGGTGTAGCCATGCTGGTGCATACTCGTCCACAGCGTGGTCCGTCCGGCGATGGCCTTGCTCGGAAAGTTGGTCGCAGTCAATGAGAATGTGCTGCTTCTGTGGTAAGCGGTTGTTTTCTCGAACACAGTGGATCCCGTCAGGCCCCATCGGGACACTCACAGGTCTGACATCCACGTCTTCGACCCTGAACCTCCGACCCTCGTCGTCGGTGGACTTCAACACCTCGCCCCGCCGAGTGCTCTTGGGGAAAAGCGAAGCGAGGAACTCCCTCCGCTGCTGCTCCGCCCTGTCGCGGCTGAGCAGGAAGTACCGCCACCTGCAGTCCCCATTCCGGCACTGCAGGACCCAGCGGGTCGCCTCGTCCAGAGTCCGCACGCACGCCTAGTCGGCGTCTGGCTCTGGGCTGTCGTCCAGATGCGAGTTCGCGTTCTCGATGCGCATGTACGCTCGTTCCTGCTGGTCGGGTCTGCGTGTGGTCGTCCTGTCGTGGCCGCACTCTGGGCAGCGGATGGGGAAGATGAACCAGCCCATGCCAGGTGGTCTCTTTTGCTGTTTCCCCTCGTTAAGTGAGGTTCCTAGAAAGATTGAATGGTGGGATGTTGTGAAAAGGATTGTGTGTACCTGTGTCTTGATGGTGATTCGATCCACTTCATTGTTGATGAGGAGTCGAAGTTGGATAAGTAGGTATGTCGGTTCTGAATTTGAAGGCTAGGGAGTGGTAAGGGGCGTTTTGGATCTCGTCGTGCAATGGTCGTGGCTCCCTTCTTGACCGATCTTTGGCTGAGTTTGGGCCGACGAACTGCTAGAGGAAGGAGTCTTCGATCATTCCAGTCGTGGCACTTGCTGGATGCCCATCAAGCATCAGCCAAAGGGAACTTGCGAGAGATCTCAACTCGTAAACGTGAGGCAGCACACGTTGACGAAGTTGTCGAAAGATGCGCTCCTCTCTCCAACCCCACCCCGGCAATCCTCAATGTTGACCTCAGGATGCTGTCAATATGTGCTATATGGACGCCGCCCTGTTGTGCGTCTTGTTCTCGTCCTTGGCCTCCTCACTGTCAGATGCACATTCCACCTGCCCTTCAGGCGGTGGTGAATCCCGCTCTTTCTCCACTAGTGCTTGCATGCATTCGCCTAGCTCCAAGGATTGGCACAGTAGATGTGCTGGTAAGTCAATGTTGCTATGTTTGACCTGGGCGCGAACCTGGGGACTGAGGACGTTGTCTGGAACAAAGTCAGACAAGAACAGTGGCAGCGTGCAGTCGGTGGTACGGCCCTGAGCATCACGAAATGCTTGGTGATTAAAGATGCGATCTGGGCCACGGTAAAGACAAAACGCCGCAGTGCGGTCTGCGGCGTCGTCATAGGGCAGGTTGATGGTGAGGACTGTCTTGATTTCCCCACCACTGTGTTCGTAGTAGTCGAGTGCACATTGTTCTAGGAGCTCAGCGTGATGGCTATAGCCAACTTCTATCACAAATTGTGGCGTGGTACTTTGGTGCTGTGTGTCGGAAAATTGGAAATAGAAGAACTGGTTGTCTGGAGATCTCTTGACTTCGCCCTTGCTCCCTGGCAGCTCCACCCATACGCAACCGCAGGCGCGGATACCTGAAATAAGGCGTGCAAGCTCACCTCCTCCCGCAGCCAGATCACGCAGCCTTGCGTTGATCAAGTTGGAGGTACACGTTTGCATGGCGCTTCGTAGATGACTGGAAAACAGCCGGAAGACAAGAATTCCGCGATCCGGATCCCAATCGTATCGCAACTTGCCGTCAGCTTCATCGAAGTACTCGAGCAGACCGTGGTCCCATAGCCGTCGGCGCAGATCCAAATATTGACGTGGAGAGATCCGAAGAGCAAGCCGCTCAAGAGACTTGAGATTGTCTGATATTGGCAACCATCCACGCTTGTTGGCTTTGATCAGATAGAAGGCTCTTTCCAGATCGTTGCGTGCGAGGCTGCGGCTGGAGGGCCGTGAGTGTCGTCGAGGTCGCGGTCGGGCGCGCCGCCATTTGGGCTCGCGGTGAGGGGAGGAGGCGGGGCAAAGGATAGCGCGGTCGCTTCCATGTCGCAAGAAGCCATCGTCAAGAAGTTTGATGGGCTTGCAGATAAATGTCGATGATGTTAGTCAACTGCGACGCGGCGAGTGGGCTGCCACACGCGCCAGACGCAGCAGAGGCCGGGAAAAGAGATGTAATCTCGTACACTGCCGGCCGTACATGAGTCCATGTTAGCCGCCCAGCCGCCTTAGCCTCCTCAGGCCCCTGTTGTTGGTATGGCTTACCTTCGTACGATGGGATCTGTTGAGAACGTATTGGTTTGGTCTTGTTTGTGAATGAGGTCTTGTTGGGTCTGAGTTGGAGGGCCGTGTGTGTGTGTGTGTTGACGTCGTCACCCCTCGTACCGCTTTGAGGACATCACGATAGATGGGGTCAGTAGAGCAGACACAAGGGTAGTTGATTAGAAGGAAAGAAAGGAAGCTATCAACGGCACACATGTGAATGCCTGTGAATGCCACGCGAAACCAAATACGGAAGGCAGTGGCCTTCCGGACCGGACACACAATTGGGACTAGCCCCGGGCAAGGCCCGGGCCGGATCGGCCCCGGCCAAGTGGGGCTAGCTACCGGCCAGTTGCCCTACCATTCCAACACCCGTCCATGATCCCATTACCCGGCTTATTGCAACTTGCAAGGCGTCAACCCAGCAATCACCTGCCAGGCGGTCTGGTCTATATCTTTTGACATGCAACCCACTGCTGCCCCCTTCAAAGGCTGAAAAAGCACGGGGCGAACAGTGGACTGCATTCCATACATGGACTTGTTCTGAGTTGAGCTTTTCGATAAAGTCTATCTCCCGTCAACTTCACTTTCGAACAACTCCGGTAAGTAAATCAGACATTATGTATTATCACAAGCAAGCCCCGATCAGCTATTTTTGCAAAGAGGGGGGACATCTGGAGGGGCCGCGTGTCGTGCTCGAGGCGGGTCTCAAGGTTGAGATGATGCTGCGGGTGCCATCCGAAAAGGGTTAGTGTCCACCGCTGGACCACACCGTCGGGTAAGCGGCCAGGGCTGACTGACTACATCTCCTTGGAAGGCCATGTTGAGCCTACCAACTGGCCTCGTTACGCCTCCACTGATGGACTGGAGATGAATATTGTACCGGAGATCAAAGCCTGCGAGTCCTGCGCCAGATCCAAACGGAAATGCGGCAAAGAACGACCACGATGTCACCGCTGTTCTTCGCGAGACCTCGAGTGCTCGTATCCACCCGCACGACCCAGTTCCTTTGTCCTTCTCCAGGACGAAGAGATACCACCGTCACCAGAGAACCCTCTCACCACTCTGACAAGCACATCAGACCTCTGGGACCCTAATGTTCACCTCTTCCCCCTTCCAGGTCTCGACCTCTCTCTGTCGCCCGGCGCTATCAATCTAGAGCTGCTCAGGCCACCATTGCCTCCACCAAAAGACCTCTCCTGCCACTGGTTCATGTCCAGGGAAACATGGGATCCAACATGTGCGTCTCCTTCTCTTCAAGCGACTTCAAGCTCCGCGATGAAGCCGATCCCACCCTACCGCAACGCGGTCCTGAAGCGCTTCCTCAAGACCCTCCAGAGCAGCCTCGCACAGTGGGTATCCACAGGCGGCACAGCCTTCATCCACAGGCAGCTCTACGTCTTCCGCAACCCGCGCTGCGCCCAGGACGCGCAGTGCTCGCTGGCGCTGTACCTCGCGCGGACGGACGAGACCGAGGACGCCGTGTTCCGCACGCTGGACGACCGGGCGCGGCTGCTGCTGCGGGACGAGGAGAGGCACGCCGCCGCCTCGAGCACAGGCACGAGCCTCGATGTGTTTGCGCACCTGGCCCGCGTCCACGCCTTGTTGACGTATCAAATCATCGGGCTCCTGGATGGGGACATCCGCCTGCGCGCCGCGGCCGAGGACCGCGTCGGCGTGTTGAAGACGTGGCTGGAGCAGATGGTGGAGAGCGCTCGTGTGGCCTCTTCTTCCTTGTGCTCGGGTGACGGGGCTCAGAGTCTCCCTGCCGTGGTAGACGCGCTGGGCCTTGGTATCAAAGACCTCTTCACGCCCGAGCAGGCGGCTGGCTGTCCAGGTGTGCGGCAGGAGATGGTCTGGCAGTCCTGGATCTGCACAGAGTCGCTCCGACGGACGTGGATCACTGCGATGGGGCTGCTGACGACATATCATGCTCTCCAGAAGGGCTGGGCCTCGTGTTCTGGCGGTATGAACATGACTGCGGCGCAGGGCATGTGGGACGCTGGGTCGCGTCACGCATGGGCAAAGGCAGCAACGGAAAGGAACGTTTTGTTCGTAAATGGGAGGGACCTGGAGACCTTGTTCGCGGTGGCAAGGCCCGAGGATGTGGATGACTTCACGAGAACTACCATGGAGATGTCCTTTGGTTCGGAAAGAATGGAGCAGTGGGGAGCAGATTCTGCGGTGTATTGACGTGATTATGAAGGCGCTCGTCCCATAAATATTTTTCAAGACCTCTCGGACTGTTGTCCAAAACCTTTGCTAACTCACCTTGCCCTTAAATGTCAAGAAGCTCCATATTCAGTGTACGAGACTCCATTTCCATGCCTAGCATCTCGCGAAGTGGTTTTGAGAAAGTCTACACCAATGTTTATTCAATGCTCCTCTCTGCTCCTTGCATGTGTCTGGAGTGAGCATAGATGCTCACTTCCTGGCTTCGACTCAGCGTGCCAGCTAACGGCATTGCATGACTCCCACGAGGACAAGCGCACTGCCATCTCATGGCCCGTTTTATAAATTGTGTGCAAAACCTTTTCTGGCCAAAACATCGGTCTTAAAGGACAACATGTGCTCTCCCTTCATGGCTCAGGTCACCGCCTTACGGGCTGGTATGACATACATGCTTACGGCCAGGCTTGGATGCCGATGCGGAGCTGGGCGAAATGTTGATCATCACCACGTAGGCTCCTTATCCTCTTCCTTGTCTTCTCCTTCACGAGAGAGTCACTTTCCGGCTCTCGTTTGAATTAGCTGTGGCCCAGCAGGCATCCTCCTGTTCGTCTGGGCAACGTCCCCACACATCGCACATCCATCTCAGGGCGATGCCCTCGGCGTCTCTGGCCACGCTAAACCAAGGCCCAACTCCTGCAAAGATCGTGGTAGCAGCTCGCCTCAGGCTTTGATCAGACAGTCTACTCAAAGTGCTGTTCATAGGCCCAAATCAGAGTCGAACCTGCTTCCACACCAAGATAACACCAGAACACAATCCTCCAACCACGGACATGCACATGACACTACTTATCTTCCGATGAAATTCCGGCCAGCTGGATCATCACATTTACCCTGCACTTTATGCGTTGCACGAATTAGCCCCTATCACTCCTCTAGATCTTCACAGCTTGTGGCTTCAGTAACGTCAGACTCACAGCTTGGCCCGACGTAATCCACCTTCACATTCACTAAGAGCTCATTCACATCTTCGTCTTAACTTTCGTCCCCTCACATTGCAGTCACTTTACACACTGACTGCTTACCTGAGGAAGAGTTGTCTGGGCATACAAACGAGCGGAGGTCTGGCAGGTGATCGCCCCACGAGGCATTCCCACTTTTTGTTAATGGTCTGCAAACAGCTTTCAGCGTGAGCCGTCCCGCTATTGCTTGTCTTCCCCGAAGCACTTTCAAGGGACAGCCTTTTGCCTTGCCTCGACTCCACCAACCTCTACCGATTTGTTTTGCCCCAGTCATCTCTTACTCCTCTCCGCCTTGCCATTGCTCTCAGGCTTCGAGAATCCTCCTACACCTGGGCAGGTCAACGACAACCACGTACCTTGGACGCCATCAAAGCATCAAACAACTTGTCTCACCACCAGTCGTCACGATGCCTCGTCCAAAGCGAGAGTCCGAAGCCCCAGAGCGTGAGCGGGCTGAGCAGCCCATTGACGTGATCGAGCAGCCCAAGATCACGTTTGGCAACTGCGACTTCCAGTTCGTACCTCTTATCCCCCCCTCGGCCCATACCGTTTGAACTTGAACTTTATGTAACCACATCGAACAGGCTCTTCAAGACCGGTGCTCACTCGGACGTCCGCATCGTCGCTGACACGCGCGAGTTTCATTGCCACCGTGCCATCTTGGCTGCCCGGTCGGTCTGGTTCAAGGAGAAGCTTGCAGAGATCGATCAGGTAAAACCCGAGGTTTTGCGATCTGACACCAGGTGAACCGCGCTGCTTGCTGACGACTCTTCTTGGACCGCAGGCCCCCGGCGAAGTGCCCACCATCCACGTTCATACCCATTCAGCCTGCGAGGTTGAGCTGGTCCTCATCTACATTTACGCGGGTAGTACGTAAAAGTCCCGCAGAACGCACTCGTGTCTGGACTGCCATCCTTTTCTCGAAGCAAAAGGCTGACCAACACCTTTCCACACAGCAATCGACCCCAAGATCTGCAACGACGACTCCTTCCCCGTCGCCTGCATCCGTCTCTACTCGCTGGGCCACGACTTCGCCGTCGCCGGCCTGCCCGACTTCGCCAGCGACGAGCTGGGCGCCTACCTCTCGACGGTGTTGTCCATGATCTGCGACAAGCGGCTGTCGGACCAGCTGCTGCCCAACGGCCGCAGCGAGATCGTGGACCGCCTGCGCTGCAACGACGTCATGCCCAACTACCTGGCGGGCGTCGAGGCCGCCGACCTGATCCGCTCCGGCGGCCACGACGAGCGCGTGCGGCCCTTCCAGATGCTCGTCGACTTCTTCATCGCGGGCAAGGACGTCCTGCTGCGGGAGCCCGAGATGGAGCTCTTCCTCGACGGCGACGTGGTGCCGAGCTTCGCCAAGAGCGTCCTGCTGACCGAGCGCAAGGGCGGCGCCAAGAGCAAGTGGATGAAGGGCCTCATGGCGCGGCCCCCCGCCGTCGTCCACGGCAAGAAGGGCCTGTGCTGGGACTGCGGCTGCGGGCTCAAGAACCTCAAGGAGACGGGCGGCGTCGCCTTCGTCAACCCCAAGAGCCGCGAGGTCACGTACAGCCAGGTGATGTGTGCGCGGTGCGCGGACAAGGAGAGGAACGTCGACGGCAACAACCTGGTCAAGTGGGAGGTGTTTGACCCCAAGAAGAACTGAGGTGGCAGCATTTGATGGGCAATGCGATCGCCAATTCGTGCTGCGTGCGATGGTTTCATTCTGACCGAGCTTTGGGACTGCAATTTGAGGGTCTTTAGCTCTCCTAGACCTGGAAAGCTGTTTTGGAAGTCGGAGATGCATGATGCTTGGGAAATCGGCGTTTGGGTTGGCTCCCTGGTGGGCCCACATGATGACCCAGAGCATCATCATCGCATTTTACAAAAGTATGGGCATCGGTACAGTGATTTATCATTATCCAACCTGAGTACTACAAATCCGGGTACACTCTTCATTCTTCAACAAGCCGGCCGGGAGACGGTGTTGACATGGTGAAATGTCTCTTGATTCTCCTCAACGAGGACAAATCCGGGAGACGTGCTGCACCTACATGGTTCTGAAGTCGTATGTATCTGGCGATGGTCCTTGGCCTCAGGTTTCCGTCGTCTGAGAAGCTTCATGCTTCCACAAACCATCGTGCAACCCGTTGGTAGCATGTAGCAGCACGTACATGTCTTTTCCAAGACTCCTCTCCATCCGTCACACGTTCCCCGTCTTCCACCAGCCGAATCTGGTCCTCACGAGTGTGCCTGGCATGGGGAAGTGAAGGACTCACGGGAGCTCCCTTGGCTGTCTTGCGCGGTCAGCCAGGCCAGCCATTCCGCGAAGAGACCGTATTTCCACCAATATTTCCCTCGAAATCCTCCTTCTCTATCCACTCCAGGCGGCCTTCGAAACCAGTCTTTTTGGACTCAGCTGGGCAGTAGATGGACGAGTAGCCAGACCAGGCATTCGCAGCTTGTCATCAGGAAAAACCAGCTTGTTCGCCCATCCGGCCGTTGTGCGCGCACTCACGGGGTGCCACTGGTATGCTATGTAGGGTCTTTAGGGTCGGAACAAAAGGAGACCCAGGAGCTTGGGAGCCTAAGCTGGCGGAGACGTTGTGGCGGACCAAGGTCACTCGAGTGTGCGATCACCATGGGAGGGGGTTCTGTTTGTACATCTTCGAAGCACGAGCTCAAAAAAGGCCGAGGTGATGAGGCTGCTTTCGGTCGATAGTCTGGGGTCTTTGCACTGTCGTTGGCGAGGAGCGTACGCAGTCGATTGCGCTTGTCGTAGGTAGAAGCTGGGGGGGGGCGGGGGTTGAAATGGCAGGTGAGGAGGGGCGGTGCACATCGAACGTCAGCCGATTTGCGAGGGGACCATTGGGCCTGCCGCCTGCTTGGACATAGGCGGCTGGTGTATGAGGGCGTGCTCTGGCTTCCGTGGCCACGAAGGGTGAAAAGAAGCGCCAGAGTGGCACAGTGTAGTCCGAGAAGCTCGTAGGTTGTGACCAACACATCCTGTACGGCGCGTTTACTTCTCGACAGCATGCGCTGCTCATCAGTCGATGCGTTCATTGACAGCGTGACGAGATGTTTCCAGA
Source organism: Dendrostoma leiphaemia (assembly GCA_026120015.1). Classification (NCBI taxonomy): domain Eukaryota; kingdom Fungi; phylum Ascomycota; class Sordariomycetes; order Diaporthales; family Erythrogloeaceae; genus Dendrostoma; species Dendrostoma leiphaemia. Next base: position 72,982 of record JALRMF010000068.1, read on the forward strand.
CTGCATGTATGCTGTCGGTCTGAGCCTGGAGGATCCAAGGAACGGCAAGGCTGAAAGAAGGGTCAGGGATAGGGTGACAGTGCCATGCCCAGTTCCAAATGCTCAGGGGTCGCCGGGTGACCGCCTAGGCGCCGGGGAGGGACAGCCTTGTGGGGTTAGCAGCCTCGCAGGGGGACAAGTGCTAGGCAACCGCAAATCAAATCGCTGCAACTTTTTTCCGCCGTCCAGAATCCATTTTCCACTTCTTGATCTTCACCTTTACCTCCGCGAACCCGCCCCCACCGTTCCATTCCGTTGTCCTCCGTACTTCCCTACCCCTCCTCGCTTTGTCAACCACCTGCAAGACAACAAGCAAGCAGAGTCCCATCGTCTATTCCCAGGTTCGCAGCCTGCTTACCTTTTTCAGCATTGCAACGTTCCCTCACCCTCGACAAGAATCATCACCATGTCAACCAACTCCTCGAGCCCCATCAACATGCCAACCATCCCCTCGAGCCCCGAGATGGATGCTGGTGCTGGATCAGGAAACAAACGACGCCAGTCCTCAGGGGGTGCGTCTCCAGAGGCGAAGCGACAGAAACAGGAGGATGACTTCTCCATGAAGGGTATCAAGATGGCTGATGGAATCAAGTAAGCCATGCTCAAAATGGTCCGCATGCAGAAATGAGCTGACCAGAAGGTGCAATACAGGATGCTTCAGTGTGGAGAGTACGCCGATGCCCTGGTTGTGTGCGAGGGCACGACCTGGCGTGTCCACAAGATCATCATCTGCCAGCGAAGCCGTTGGTTCAAGGCAGCACTTACTGGAGGTTTCAATGTACGCTGTCGCCACATGTCATGTCTTCGACGATTACAAATGCTGACTCTGCTCTCAGGAGGGCGAGGAAGATCGTGTTGAGATCAGCGGCTTCACCGCCGCAGATGTAGAGCTCCTGTTGGCCTACATCTATTCTGGCCGTACGTTAGATCTTGAAATTGGCACTATGGCAAGATTCCCCTAACTCGAGCCTTGGAACAGGTGTGAACATCCCTTCCGACGGACACTGCGTGGTCCACTGTGTCAAGCTCGCCAAGATCGCCGACTACTTCCTCCTACCTGATCTGAGCGACCTTGCCGTCAAGAAGCTCGCCCAATATCTCAAATACCGCACCCATTCGCATACAGCGTACCTCCTGGCTAGCGAAGACGATGAGGATTGCAACATGTATGGCGAGGCATCTGGTTGCAAGGCATTCCTCGCGGACGATTTCGTGGAGCACCTGGTCGATGCCGTGCGTGTATCCTGCGAAGCTCCCAATGCAGCTCGGAAGGTTCTCGCCGACTTTCTGTTCGTCGCCGAGCGTGAACTCTTCAATCAGGCCAAGATCCAAAAGTTGTGCGAGGACATCCCGGAATTTGGGCTTCAGGTCCTGGGCACAGTCATGAAAGGATTGGATTCATCCCTGTTTGGTCAAGCGGATTACGAGGCGGCAGACCTTGGAGACGGGATCCTTCGACGAATTGTCCCTCAGCACATCGTATTTGACGCTGATCAGGATGTGTGAGACTACCTCCAGGGCAGGGAGATGATATTGAGCCATGTGCTGAGACAACTTTGAATGGCCTTTGTCACTTCATTGGCCAGCCTCAGCCTGAAGATGGGTTTTCTTCAATGAGGCCTTATTCGGATTCTGCTTCAATTTCCACTGCGAAAGAGATCATTGTATGTACCTATGGGTTCTAGATGGGGATCGCTGTTTCTTTGACCGCAACTGGTGCGGCCATGTTGCGACTCAAGTGCCTCATCACCATTGAGCAAGTAATACGAAAAAGTTGATGCGGCTTCCGTATTATTGCAAAGTTCCCGTGACTAGCTTTGATATGTATTGAACCACCCAGGTGTACGACTGTTGCAGACCGGAGGACCGAAACAGGTTCACTAAGCCTGAGGTTTGAAAAGTTCAAAGCCTCGGAAGCAAGCGGAAACACCAGCCGAGCGCCAAAGTTTATTCAAAAACTCCATGATCAAAAGGTCCAAGATGAAGACGTGAATGGCCAGCATGTCAGGCGTCGATCCGGGGAAAGAAAGTTTCATAAAGACATGACAAGACAGGGGATCCCGATCCATCATCGGACGGCACATGAGACGAATCGTGAGCTCCTCCGAAGGTTCTTGACGATATGATCAGTATGATCGACGATATTCAACTCCTGTAATCACGCATCATGGCTTGGCTCGGTCCGGGTGGCCGTTCTGATGTCTTGGTATATATTCCCAAGCAATGATCACCGGGTTCCCAGATGGCCTGGATGGTCCTGACGCTGTCCCTCCTTTCGACTCACACACGTTCATTTTTGCTTCATTCATTACCAGCCCAGCGGATTCTCCGTTCATTACAAGCCGTACCTCTCTGATTCTTGACTTGTCTTCAAGATGAAGTACACCGGCACCCTCGCCATGCTGGCCGGCCTGACCGGCGTCCTCGCCGCAGGCAACAATGTGCAGACTTTTGCCGGCGACCTCGGCGGTGCTGCTCCCCCAGTCATCGAGGATGATACTGCCGACCGCCCGTTCTCAGTCAACGGCGCCACGTTCCTCAACAAGGCCGCTGCTCTGCAACGCAGCTGTGCCGTCCAGCACAACGCGTGCGCCGCCGTCGCCAACGGTGGTGACGCAGACATCGCAGTTTCTGATTGTGACGCGCAAGGTGAGTGCTTCATGGACTGCTTCGTACCATACCTCCTGCTGGGAGAAAGGACCAGTTGTTCCAGATTCAGGATTTATAACAACCCCCTCCAGAGGACGACTGCAACGCCGCGGCCGCAGCCAAGAAGCGCGCCGCCCTCGACTTTGGCGACTGCGCGAACCCGGCCATCGAGTTCGCCGCCCAGGACGACCGCGGCGGCGCAGATGCCTTTGCCGCGGTCGACCAGGACGACTTCAACCACGGCTCCGCCAACAACATCAACGTCATCTCAGGCTTCATCTGCCAGCAGCTCGGCAGCGCGTGCAACGCCGCCCAGGACGCCGTCGACGCTTGCAATGATGCCGAGGCCGCCGCGGACGGCCTTTCGGAGCAGGCTGCTGCTGATGCTTTCAATGATGCCCTGGATGTCTCTGCTTAAGCATGGGGAAGACTGGGAAGCGGCTTGCTGAAGCTGTGGCGGTTGGGTGGAATCGTGTAAATACTGCTGTCCTATTTTTGGTCCGGCCATTATTACATAGGTCTTTGGTATGTATGTATTGCATCGCCTTCTTAAGTGCGGGAAGTTTTAATGGTCCAAGTTGTGTGCATGTGTGCGAGACTCTACCTAGGTAGAGGTCAAAGCTGTTGACGAGGTGGCCCGACTATGAGTTTCACGATGTCCAATGTGGGACTGAAGCGAAGCCACTCCATTCCAGTTACCCATCTTCGACATCTACATGTGGATGGGGGCCGGTCCTATCTAAATAGCGGGGTGGGGAGTTGCCCAGGTGCTGGGAGGTCGCTGGCCGGTCGCTAGGGGTTTTGCAGCTGGCCCCAACACTTTCACTCCCATTACTCCCCTGCTGCAAATATCAGCCATACTTTGCAAACAGTTCTGGCCGCTTGGAGGCTTTCGTTCTACCTTCCATCTTACCGCACGTTTCCCAGTTCGGTACCGCTCCCCTTCCTACTTACCTTTGCACTTTGGACATTAAGAACCACGAGACGATTTCCCAGCCGCAACCTACGTATTCAAAATGTCCGCCCTTCGCAAGACCAACGGTGAGTACAACCCAGATATATCCGTTGCACCCGCTGACATGCAAGTAGGTCGTCGTGGAATCGATGAAGACGACGACAACCTCGACGGCCAGAAGCCTGCTGCCAAGCGCCAGAAGCTGCCCCCCGCCTCCAACCAATATGGTTCCTCTGATCTGAGGTACGTCTGCCCCTTTCAAGGCATCGAGACCCATGATGACGCGTTTCTGACACGTCTCGTAAACAGACTGCTCGAGACTGGCGAGTACGCCGACACCAAGGTCGTCTGCGGACAGGATGGCAAGACCTGGGGCACCCACCGCGCCGTCCTCCAGAGATCCCCCTACTTCAAGGCTGCTCTCTCTTCCTGTTTCATGGTGAGTACAACTGCATCGGAAGCCTGGTAGTCGCCGCAGCTGACTCAAACATGATTCCAGGAGGGCCAGACCGGCGTTCTCACGATCCATGGATTCACCGCGCAAGATATCGAGACCGTCCTCAAGTTCATCTACGGTGGTGGTAAGTCTTCTGCCCGTCTTTCAGGCCGCTGATGGAAGGGGTTTCTTGTCTAACACGGGCTTTGCAGTGATCGAGGGTCTCAACGAGGTGTCTGGTGACAACATCATGAGCGTCTGCAACCACCTTGCCCACCTCGCCGACTACTTCCTCGTTGCCGGCATGAACGAGTACATCCTGACGGTCCTGGGCAACTATCTCGGTGGCAAGCTCGACGCGGTCTGCGATACGCGCGTCGATTTCCCCAGGCTGGTAAAGATGGACGACCGCTACGAGACCAAGCCCTCTCTCTACCTTGAGGACGAGTGGAAGAAGCTGATGGAGACGGGCTTTGGCACCAAGCTCTACGCCGCCATCGCCGAGGCCTACTCCAAGCCCCGCGCCACCCAGGGCGCCTATGTGGACTTCGTCTTCGCCGCCCGCATGCATACCTTCAAGAACGGCTTCATCCAGAAATTGACCAAGGACATCCCCGAGTTCGGCCTGGGCCTCCTCAGCGCTCTGATGAACGGCCCTCGTTCTACCGCCTTCGGGGACCACAGGGTCTTCCAGTCGTGGGCTGACACCATGCACAACCCCGCTGCCTGGCTTGGGGACGCCGCTGAAATGGACTCGAGCCACTGGGCCTTCTATGAGAAGCAACGGCGCCCTTATCCTCGAACGTGGCTGACTGGGTTAAACCTTGAGAATGAGGGGGCTTGGTGATGACAGCACTGTGTAAATGGCGTTTCGGAGAAGGGTTACGAGTGAATGGAAGGAGATTGTTCACGGGACAACGCCTCGCAGAGAATTCGCGGAATGGTTGTACAATGCTGAGCAGAAGACAGAACGCGAGAATCTGTCCGCTGACAAAGCTTTTGTCTCTGTGCGGTACACAAAAATCGATATGTCCCCCTGCGTGTGCGCCGTCCGAGCTGTGAATTTGAAGAAGTTTCGGGGATTCCTACAGCATGGGGGACCGTCCAGAACTTCCACACATGACCTGGAAATGGATCCACAAGAACCGACGTGACATGGCCCGGCTATGAAACGACTGCTGCCGATGGCTGGCGGTATTCTGGCGATAGGGACATGCCTCAGCATCGCATGTGACGCACACCAGCCCACGAAACGCTGTGACGAGTACCACACCAACCAGCCGAAAAGAAGCACTCTGGGTGACGGGTCTCGCAGATATGACGGAACAAAGAGCGAGTAACATTGAGTCAAGAGTAGTTTCAAGTGTCTGCGGCGGCCCATGGCGGGCTTTGGTTATTTATGTCTCATGTGAAATATGGCAACAGTCATCCGTCACTTTAAAAGAGTACCTAGGTACCTAGGTAATGGTCGGTGAACCGGTCTATTCAACCACAAGGCCACCTAGGTACACTTGTTGATGCACCACTCTAGATGTACCTAGGTACCTTAAAGGGCTTTCCCTGATATGTCGACAGGTCTATCGGAGCTTTGCAATTCTGGCACATCTAGGGTGCGCCACAGCACTCACATGGGAACATCCTCCGCCTGGGAAAAACCTCTGTCTCTGACTATGACCACCCCACTTATGTATACAATTGTACAGGATAAATAGCATATGTGAATTCGTAACTTCGTTTGTCGATTTCAATGGTCTCATGAGTTCTATGCATGTTCTGCACACTTGGACAGAAGGTGCTGACACAGTTGCCCAGATAGTCAAAAAGACAGAACCAGATAGTCAACTATGTATTTAATCAGACCAAGGGATTATGACAAGGAGGTTGTAATTATGAATGCTTGAGGAAAAGAAAAACTGCTAGTTTAGATTCAATATACCAACATTTGGCCTGGGCTCGATGTGTTAGTTGGTTGACTGCCTGGTTGACTGCCTGGTTGACCGTGTCTGATAAACTGTCTGGTTGACCCGCTATCTGACCGTTCGACATGCAGACTGAACGTTTGGCCTGGACAACAATGCCTGGGCTAATTTAATGCTGCATAGATCATGCAGGTGATCATCGCGGTCTATCAATTATCAAAAGAGGAGTTGCTCCCTGCAGTTCACATAACATTGATGTTCTCATTACCACGGGAGGTTACAGAAATCAGGTGTCCTCTTGTCAAAGCATTGTAGCAGAGCTCACGGCCCTGCAGCTGGAGTCTAGCTTGGGATCCAAGAAACATGAGGATGGCTTAGTAAACTGTCAACCTTCTCACAGAGCTTATAAAAACATGACAGCAACTGCCACGCACTACCTGTTTGTGTGGGTATGCTTGTTGGCCTTCGTGAAGTTTAAATTTCTGAGAATCACTTCCCCCGGAGCGCCTCCCTTTATCTGTGGGGTTACAAGCTCTTAATCAGCTGGATTAGCTGGCACTCTTCAAAGTGCACTGCTTCTTTCTCTCCAATCTGATCTTCTCCAACCTCAACCCGGGAGTGTTTCTCGTCATCCCGTTATCACTGTCGTCGTCTCTTGGTATTTGGTTCATTCCAAATCGGAGTTCGCGAGGACTTTCTCCAAGTTGGAACAGAGGTCTCATCTTACCACAACTCTTTGCCCCGGACCCTGCTTCGCATCTTGATCACAGCGCCTTCTTCACCTGGGGGCCCACGGACCCTGGAACCCCACACAATCCCCTCCATCTACAGCAACAGTTCTCTAACCCATGGAATCCTTTGACCCACGCTCCCTCTCCTGGTCTCCACTCTTGGTCGAGTCTCTCTTCCATAACCTCAGTGGAACTGTTCGTCACACTGCCTAATCAATAGCCACTGTGAGTTCCTGGAGGTGCACTGTGCATCTAGCCCCTCCAGCCAGCTTCCTCCTTTCTTCTCTACCCCTCCTCGTTTCTCTTTCTTCCACCCCGTATCTTTCTCCTTCCCACCTGTCTCCTTCCGTCTCGGCCGTAAATTTGTTTCAAACCCTTCTTCCCACACCCGTTCTTCCCACACCTATCCTTTTCACAACTCTGGCTTGACTTTGCTGCCTTTCGACGTGGCTTACGCAACTGACCTCGAGATATTCACAACCACAACAGTCTCTTCAGCCCTCATCCAAGATGTCTGATGCCCGTCGTCGAACCCGTTCTGGCCGCGAGTCTGGCGCAGACGGCCCTCCATCCGCCAAGCGTCACAAGGGCGTCGGACATGCTCAAACGTACCCGACCGGCGACCTCGAGTGAGCCGACTTGCGACACTCTGTTTCATGAGACATCTACTGACAGTCTACACGTCCAGGCTCCTGAACACCGAGGCCTTCTCTGATGCGACGGTGGTTTGCGAGGGTAAGGAGGTCAAAGTTCACAAGGTATGGAGACGGCGCCTGTCTTTGCACATCTTGAGACGGCATAGACATGACTGACACCTGACACTAGGCCATCCTGTGTCCCCGTTCGCGCTTTTTCCGTGGAGCTCTGGGCGGCGACTTTGAGGAGTCAAAGACCGGCATCGTGCAGGTCGAGGGATTCACCTTTGAGGAGGTCCAGCACATGATCCACTTTGCCTACGCTAGAGGTGCGTCCCTATTTCATCCACTCACCAGTGCCGCAGCACGTCTCCGCTCCCTCTCCGTACTTTGGCTGACGTGTTGGGCACGTGCTAGAGATCGAGGAGGAGAATCAGCTCAGCATGGCCGAGTGCGTCGACCTCATCAAGCTGGGCGACTACTTCCTCGTCGACGGCATGGTCGACTATGCTTCCCGTCTGCTCTGGGCCCGCCTCGAGCGCCATCTGAAGGTGGCCTCGAAGTCCTGGCACAACAATCCCTTTGGAACCCATGACCTCCACGCCTACACCGGCGTCCAGCACCCCACCAAGATCCTGGTGGGCGACGCCGAGTTCGTCAAGGGCTTCCAGGCCGCCGTGCACGCGGCCTACGATCCCGGCGCCTCCGTCGTCGTGGCCCAGCGCATCCTGGCCGACTTCACCTTCGCCGCGCGCGGCGCCCTCTGGGGCACGCCCGTGTTCGAGAAGCTCAACGCCAGGTACCCCGAGTTCGGCAGCCGCGTCGTCACCGTCGTGAACTCGGGCCCGCAGTCGGGCTTCCTCCAGAAGGGCACGCCCACGCACCTCTCCGACCTGGGCCCGTCGTCCAAGAACTGCTCCGGCTGCGCGCGCAACTGGCGCTACGACAAGTGGCCCGCCTACTTCGATCCCATGTCTCTGGAGCTGCGGCCCGCCCGTGCCTACTGCATGGACTGCGCCCGCCGCAGCGAGAAGGCCGATGAGGACTGGAAGCCCTGGACCGTCCCGACTTCCAAGTGAGCCTGTGAGTTTTGGGAATGGTAGGTGGAAGGCAGAGGCCTTTCCGTAAACTTCCATAAACTTTCGTTGGGTTTCTTTTTGCGTTGAGTTACGGGCGATAGGTTTTACACAAGCAGTGCGGATCTCGGGAAGGAGCAGCCTCTCTTAAGTAGGTAGTCCCCGAAGTAGAAGCAGTGGAAACACTTCGATGGTCTTTTTACATGCAGGTTCCATAGACCGCCCCTTGCGAGCCCTGTCGTAAAGATGACGAAGAGTGGTCTTAAAGATGGATGCCACAACCTCGAAGCACACTACATGCGGCGTGACGGTATTTCAGATCGAATCACTTGGCTCTCGTTCAATGCACAGCCAGTCTATTTGTCGACCCTTGCCGGATGGGCAGACATGAATTGCTGGGTGGCGAGTCTGGAAAAGACTCCCACGGCCTGCAAGAAGTCTAATCGGTCATCGCTTCCAAGAGAAAGCAGCAAGCTTGTCGCAAGTCCACGGACAAGCCGTTGACTTTGAGGTTGCAGCAGGCCACAAGACCTCTGCAGGGGAGGCAAGGCTTCGAGCGATGCTCATTTCGACCTCGGGACAAGTATCACATTGCAAAAGCACCTCACCACGACTCGAGAACATCCAAGGCCTGCACGCACGTGACAACGCCTCACTTTTGCAACGCGAAAAGGTCACATCACTTTTTCACGAGCTTTTTTGGATCTGGGTGGAACAGGGCCGTGCTCAAGCTATGGAATACCGGCCGGTATCGCGCGGGTCACTTTGGCCTGGTAGCGCTCTCACTCACCTCCTCACATGGCATATTCCACTGAACACCGTGGCCAGTTGAAAATACCTAACTTAGATGCAAATGGAGTGATCGGTCTGTAATCAACTGCGGTAGTGGGGCTCACGCAGCTCTCACATGAGACTTTACTATCTACTACTATCCTGTGACACCACAATCTGGAAGCTAGCTCTCCCCGTGCGTACCTCAATACGGAGAGGACGGGGGACTTGTTGAACGCCAGGCCTCGTGGTTCTGATCCACTGCCATCAGATATACTTAGTTTGCCTAAGCTTTCGGACGGGTGATTGTATTCGAGACATCTGATAATCACTCGTGCGAACCGGTGAAGTGATATAAGGAGAAAGGTCCTTGGTGCTATGACTGAATGCAGTCTGCCAGACATAAACCCCTTCCTAAGCATTTGCAACAGCATCAAGACCCAAAATATTTTAGATCACTCCATCCACAAGACTCCATATACACACCTCCCCGTGGCCGCCGGTTTTCGGCTCTCAGAGACTCGCGTCCCAACGCAATACCAGCAGGCCCTCACAATGCCTAGTCCAAACGGCCACCAGCCTGATTATCAGATTCATGACCTTGAGTATGTTAGAAGAGCTCTCTTCGATGATGACAACTGTCCTACATCGTTATCGACAATGCACTGACACAACAGCAGTCTCCTCAACTCCGGCTACCTCTCAGATCTTACGATCAGGTGCATAGATGAGAGGGGTAAAGATGTGAAGATTCTATGCCACAAGTTGATTTTGTGTTCTCGGTCGGAATTCTTCCAAAGGGCTCTGGAGAGCGGCGCGAAAGTAAGACCCTAGCTTCAGCGACGTGCATGGCACAGTCGCGAGCATCGCATCCTCGATATATGAGGGCCTTTTTGTCAATTCAAGAGCGGACGGCCGTTCCCCTTTTACGGGGCGCCACAGGCTTCATATCCTCATGCGGATCCCCACGCACAGGTCCCCGTGGACCATCGATATAGCAACGTGTCGTTCTCATCCTGTGCGTCCCGCTTGCCTGAGTTGGATCCTGACAACGGCTCCGAGGTTGCTGAGTCGCCCCCCCCCCCCACCCGACTCCGGAGCCAACCTATGGGCCACATCGCAAGGATTCAGAGCGGCTCGACTGGGACGCTGCCGCCCCGTTGCCACTGAGCAAGCATGCAGAGCCTGCACAGCCCCGTCGTACTCTATGCCGACATGGCTCCCTCTCATCCAATCTGGCCTCCGTTTCCGCCCAGGTCTCGCAAAGCCGACTGTAGTAGCCACTGCTTCAAAAAGCTTGACGGAGAGCTTTTTCGCTGACTGAAATACCTTCAGGGCTTCCAGGCTGGGGCCATGAAGATTTGGGACCACGACGCGTACAGCATTGATATTGCAATTAAATATATTTACACCCGCGGAGCAGGTAAGCTCGGGAAAGACCCAGCTGCGTCGGGATTCAGATGCCTAACACCGTATAGACCTAGACCTCGTGACCCTGGCTGGGGACAGGCCGTTCCTAGGATTCTGCACGAAGCTCTATCGGGCTGCAGACGCTCTTCTGTTGCACTCCATGAAACCACTGATCGAGGGTGCGATAGGAGCCTACTGCCACGGTAAGCTCAGGGGATTGTGTACCAGGGGCGACACCGACGCAAAGGGCGACGTGTTCTCGCTCAAGTGGGACCTGGAAGAGTCGATCGGGGACACGTACTGCCACAATCTCGAGATGCCCAAGTCGATTCTTCTAGAGTTTGTCTGGGTGAGCCGGTGGGTGCTTTTCAAGGAAACTGGTTCGGCCACTGATTCCTCATTCACCCTTTTCGACCTCCTAGATCACACTCCCCAATTTCACAAGGACGTGATGGGACGATTCTGTGTGTCAAGTTGGAGGACAGACGCCGTGTGGGCCCCCAAGGTCCCCGAGGGACCACAGCACCTATGGCGAGGATCGTGCGTCAGTTGTGGCAGGAAGCTCCGTTACCACCCTATCGAGACCAAGGACCTGCCTCCAGAGGATCGCGGGCGGATATTCGATCCTTTCAGCTTGTCCGGGGACAACCAGATCACTCGCGAGTGGTGCGGGCGGTGCGCGCTCCTGCACCCGATCCCGTGGGCTGCGTCAACAGATTGGTCCCTCCTTGGACGGTCGAGTCTTCCAGACTCGGGGGATCTGTCCATAGATACTGCACAGACCACACTCACGGGCAGGAGTTCCGAGGGGACCGGGGACTCTGGAGGCTGAGTCGGGATTGCTGGTAGAGGAGGTACTGGCAGCTGGACAAGTGAATGGTATCGATGTCAATGGTACCTAGGTAGCAAAATAGGGCTGGATGATCATATACATACTTTGTCATTTCTTGCAGTTGGAGTACAGCCAGCACCGAGTTTGATGGCAGCCTTGTCAGCCCTGTCATCCAGGGATCACTTGATGTATGGTCTTCCCAGACAATCGCTGGTTTGATGCAAGCCAGAGCTTGGCCAGTGGAACGATGCGCCCTGGAGAGATGACTCTACCCTTCTCCTGTCACCAGGTGAAGAGGCCGGGTCCTGATTCTGACCTTGTTCTCGGATGTGAAGCTGCCATAATGGGGGGCCGTGCAACCCCTGCCTGAGGATGAATTTTGGCGTGAGGCAATTTTCGGCCTAGTGGCCCGCGGTCCAGCACCCCTGCACCTCAGCCTTGTCTGCCCCACCCGTGCAGGACGACTTCTCCGCAGACCGACTTCCCGACTTCTTCACAGACCCTGCAGGATTTTGGTCTTGTTATTGACGAGACGGTCAACAGCTTCCTTTCTTCTCGGCTTCCCGCATCAATCTTGGGCCTCCGCCAAGGTCTTCCACTGGCCACAGCGCGACCAACTTCCCCCCTACCTCTTCCGTCCAGACGGGCACCACCTCGAGTGGAAGTTCTCTGGCAAATTTCAACCTGCCCTTGCGCACCAAAAGCAAAGATGGTGGTGGAGGCCCCGACCTCGGCAAGTATGCCAAACACGCCAAAGACGGCGGGCAATGATAAGCCAGGCGAAGAGAAGGTCAAGCTGCTCGACAGCCAGGACATGAGGTAAGTAGGCCCCTCTCCGAGCACGCTCTTTGACTTCCTGCGCACACTCCTTTTTTTTTTTTTACAAAGCTGATCAGTGCTACTACCATCCTACAGGCTTCTTGTGACGGGTGACTTCTCCGACGCCAAGATCACCTGTGGCAACGTGACATGGAACGTTCACAAGGCCATCTTGGTCCCTCGTTGCGCCTGGTTCAAGACGGCTTTCTGCGGCAACTTCATGGTGAGCATTGCATTCCAGCTCCAGCTAGGAGCCACCTTTGTCCTCCCACAATGCCCATCACCACTGGGCTCTGGATGGAGAGTATTCACTAAGTAATTTACAAACAGGAAGCCAAGTCTGGTCATGTTGACCTGCCAGAGCACGACCCAGAGGAAGTCGGCTGGCTCCTTGTATATCTCTACGACCGAGGTATAATCCCCAAGTTCCCCGTCCCGCGACCACAACAGGTAGCATTCTGTCGACCAGTCACACTAAGGCATAGAGTCTGCAGATATCAACATCCATAAGTTGAACAACGGAAAAGATTTCCCCAGCGTCTGCATCAGACTTTGGTCTATTGCCGATTACTTCCAGGTCCGTGCCCTCTGCGCCAAGGTCATGGCCGATCTCGCTCAATATCTTGATGAGATTCTGATGCTGGTCTGCACCGAGATGGGAGATTGGCACAAGGACGACCCAGGAACATTTGGAGAGCTGGTGTCTGCAATCAGGCTGTTGTATGACTCAAGGGCTTCCACCAAAGGGCAAGGAATCTTTCTCGCTTTCCTGTGGGCGGCACAGCAGCACCTCCTCGATACGGACGAGATCATGCAACTCGCCATGGATGTGCCTGAATTTGCACAGGACATCTTCAAGACTCTGATGCGGCGGGACGTCGCCGCCATCTCGCCCTGGATCCCTGCACCTGCTAGCTTGGTCGAGTGCAAGTGGACCGATCGCATTGCCGGCTTCGTCTGTCATAACTGCGATGGGTGCGAGTGCGATATTTTCAACTCTGGGGAGGTTGCACTTTACAACCCTTTTTCATTGATCCCAGCAAGCGTCCCTGATTACGTCTGTCGTGGCATCCGAGACCAGGTGTGGTGCCCGCCATGTGCAAAGGTCTGGCGTGACCAGAAGCGCGCTCCGTGGAGAGAGAATTGAGAGGGAGGAGGACCAAAACGATGCAGGGCAGGTGGGGGGAAAGTGGTATTGCCCAGGGCTTTCAAGATCATCTTCAAGAATCAGATGCCAGTCCAGCACCTTGGGCACGATTCAAATCAGACATGGCAGGATGCGCATCTCTCGGTGCAAGAATGGAACAAGGCTGGGCTCGGCGCGGTAAATAGGAGCAATGGGAGCTACATCTGAAATGGCAGACCCTCTTGTACTGCATTGTTGCACCTTCTGTCTGCAGTTCTGTGTGGGAAGTCAGGAATCCTCGAGCAATGTGGCCACCACATCGATGGGGACGCTTGAGCTTCCATGACCAATACGGCGCAATTGAGGTACAGATGATCCCGCATACGGATGTGCCAGTGTTAAAGGTCTGACAAGATGCTGGGAAGGAGAAAAATGCTGAGGTCTCATTGTCCACTGATTAATTTGGGATATGCCCAACATCATTTTCGCTCTTTTGGCATAGACGCAGAACAAGTCTCATGGTCAAATTTCCCACTCAAAATAATCTTCACCAGCAAGTAAATACATGCCACATCCAATTATGTGAAGGGAAGGGCAAAGGCGGAGGCCATGTGACCGCCTCCAGGCCTTTTACTCAGGCGGTCATTCACAGGGATTCACTGCAGGCGGTCCGCCAGACGCGCAACCGCTGATTTGTAGGCTGTGAATCAGGACCTCCCACCTTTCCCCCCGAGTCAGCTCGCACACATCGCTTTCATCAAGACTTCAAGGCTTTCAGTCTGTTGTTTGTCATCGTGGCAGTCCCGCTACCGCCCACAAATCCCATATCAGCCTCAGAACTACAACTTCAACTCAGCGATCCTCAGAATAGCACCATCGTTGCGATATCTTACCTCCCTCATCAAGGAACACGAAACTATGGCCATGGGCGACACCTATCGTGCCAGGGTCAACCTGGACTGAGTCCATCGATCCCACCACTGCCAAGGCTACCCATCCAAATGCTGACCAATGCTCCTCAACAGACTCCTCAAGTCAGGCGACGAGCTGGCCGATACCACTGTAGTATGCGGCGACCAGAGTTTGAAGGCAAGTGACTCAATCCAAAGACAACAAGTGCTTATCGTACTAAGAGAATCTTGGACAACAGGTCCACCGAGTGATTCTTGGTTCTCGATGCCACTTCTTCCAGATTGCGCTGTGTGGCCCCTTTCAGGATGCCAAAACTGGAAAGATCACCTTCCCAGAGCACGACCCAGTCCACATCAACCACCTCCTGGAACACATCTATGGCACAGGTAAGTGATCATCTTGACCACCCTGGCGTGCCTCGCCTGAGATCATCACCTTAACACCCGCACCAGACACGACCGCCACCATCCTGAAGGCAGATACCCCACTCCGTGCCCCGCCTGTGCGTCGAGCTCGCCATCGCCGCCGACTACCTCCAGCTGCGAAGCTTCCAAGAGGCCATCGTGCGCGCCACTTTGCAGTACCTCGACGCGATGGCCCTGATCGCCAGCCACGACAAGGCAGCCGTCCGAAGACGAGTGGGCCGACAGACAGCGTGCGGAAGAAAGAGGGGTTCCTCCTCCTCTCCGAGTTCACCACCCATCAACTACTGGCTGGAGTTGCTGTTCGGGGGCATCCGCGCTGCCTGCGACACCGACATCGACTGCGCCAAGCCCTTCCGTCACTGCTTCCTTTCGTTCTTCTGGTTGATGCGCTACAAGATCGTCGGCCGGCCCGAGACGACCGCGTTCCTCGACGAGTACCGCGCGTTCCACCACGAGCTCACCGAGAAGCTCGCCTCTGAGGACCGGAGCTGGCTGAATTAACGCCCGTGGCTGCGCCAGGTCCACAAGAACAGGGTCAAAGGTCTCTACACCAAGTCCACGAGTCCCCGTCGGGCATGGAAGGGGTTCTGCATCGAGTGCGACCGCGAGATGCCTACGAAGGCCATCATGTACCGCACCCCGTAACCCGTTCCCCTGTGACGGCAGCGCCGGGCCGGGAGACTACCTGGGCGTTGGAGAGTGGTGCCAGAAGTGCGCGTCTGGGATGGTCAGGGAGGGTCGCTTTCCCTGGCGCTCTCCCCCGAGGGATTGGAGATCAGCATGCGTCGTTTCCTGAAGCCTGCGGACAACAGCTCGATCATGTGCTTCCAGCCGGAGTTGAGTCGTACTTCGGACGCAGATTCGGCATCGGTCTCTTGAGCGACGACTTCACCCAGATCTCAGCAGTACCCTGGAGCAACCTGGGTTCAACCACCGGGACGTGCACAGAGGGGGCTAGAGGAGAAGGGGATTGTTCCTGGACGGGCCTTGACTGCTGGCTCTATGATAGCCATGAGGCTCAGCGTGGGAGAAATATTGGGGTTTCATAAGAGGTGGTCAGTGTGGGTCCCCACTCATTGCTGTTGCTGTTGTTAAGGGGGACAAGGCTGTAACCCTCGGGGAGGAGGGGAACCATGCCTGTTACCAACGCAACTACAGTATCCTGATCGCGGTGGCGTAATCATCGGATTTAGCAGTGCGGTATGCTTATTTGATAGACTACAGAGGCCGAGATCGCCGAGGCCACAAAATACCATGATACACAAACCTCTTTGAGCACCTGTGCAATACTAACGATGTCGTGATGCCACGATGACCAGTACTTCAACACACCTACTTGGGGAGTGATGACTGCCTCTCGTGAAAAGGCGCGGCGTACCATGCAATCTCGACGCCAATTTGCAAATCGAAGGGGCATGGACACGGCTTGCCCTGTTGGGTTTGTCGACACAATACGTGCGTAACAGAGTTGGCCACGAGTCGGAGCACGACCGCGCAGGAGGTAGAAAAGCGTCACCGTGAGAATCAGCAAACGAGAATGGAGATAAAAGTCTTGAGACTACCGTGATGTGTTCTATCTGGATAGCGAGCCCTCTTGTCACAGGGCAAGACGATGCTCTCCGCACAAGTATCAGAATTACTATACAATGTCCCCCCCCCCCTTCCAACACCCCACTACGAGGCTCCTATATTAATGGCCTGGGCAAGATGCCGCTCATGGTCCGGCCTGATGATATCACACGTTCCAATACCCTAAGAAAGTGCCAGATCACCAGGAGGCGGGCCCGAACGTCTGTCCGTCGGCCACGGCGAGCGGGATCGCCGCGCCCTGGGTGTCGAGGTTGTTGAAGGCGTTGGTGATGTTGGGGTTGTCGTCGGCGGGCGGGTTCATGAACCACTGCGGGGGGTTGACCTTCTGCGGCAGGATGAGCGCGAAGAAGATGAGCAGGGTGCAGATGTACAGGCCGCAGTCGAGCCCCGCCGACGTGATGTAGTTGTACTTGGACCACCACCCCCGGAAGCGGCGCTTGAGGAAGCCGTTGAAGAAGACGCCGACGGCGCCCCAGCACAGGTAGATGTACACGGTGGCCGGGGGGATCTGCCCGGACCCGCCGAAGATGAGGGGCCAGTGCAGGTAGCGGATGGAGCTGCGCGGGAAGCGGCGCGCGAGGAACCAGGTGACGACGGGCAGGACGGCGCCCAGCAGCCAGTAGTACTGGAGCGACGAGTAGATGCCGCCGGCGCCGAAGACGCGGCCGGGCCCGATGACGCCCCAGACGACCGAGGCCGTGTAGAAGACGCTGGCGCCCGGGCACGTGTAGCCGTTGGGCTGGTCGGTGTCGCAGATGCCGTCGATGCTGCCGAGGGCCCAGTTGAAGACGGCGACCTGGACGATGCAGGACCAGAGGCAGGCGCTCACTTGGGCGGTGAAGGTCACGCGAGGCTGGGGAAAAGTCAGCAAACAACAGTACACGTGGGTAGATATTATAAAAACAAAAGGAGCGGGGGGGGGGGGGGGAGTCGTCCTTACCGGAACCTTGAGGTAGTGGCCGAACTTCATGTCTTGCAGGAAATACAGAGCCTGAGCCATGGTGATATATCCGTACGTCTTGAACAGCATCATAGCAATAGGCTTGCCCGGAAGCATGTAACCGACCATGAACTCCGTCAAAACGTTGAGTCCCAGCTGTGTGTTTGTAATACCCTGCACCATGCCGATCGGCACTAGGAAGACGATGGACAGAAACATGGCAATGATCATGGCCCACCAGGTCAGGTGCGTGTCCCAGTACAGGACTGTCACCAGGGACAGAGCAAAGAGGACGACGAACAAGCTGTAGTACCACCAGTTGGGGGTATCCGGGTACTTGCGCATCATCTTCAGGTGAACGTCGGCGTCCTGGTTGCGAGCCATCTTGCCACGCTCCAGGATCTCAGCACCGTGGAAGATGGCGGTGTGCACGATGACGGACGAGAGAGCACCGAACGATACGCCGTAGGTCAAGGCGAAGAACGTTCCGAGGAAGAGGGGCGAGTAGGCCTTGTACTGGGCCACATCGAGCTCCAGGTTGGGTGTCAGGATCTTCGAAACATTGTACTGGGACCCGGTGTTGTCCCATGAGCGCGTCTGTTTGCCGTCAGATACATGCATGAGCACGGGGAACAGTAGACATGAGCACTTACGCTGGCAATCGGAAGATACTGGGTCCACCATGTATTGGTGTAGAAGACGCCCATGCCAGTGATCAGGAAGAAGATGATCACACCGATGAGGGTATTGACAATGGAGAACAAGGGATATGGGAGAGGACTGCCAACGAAGGCAGTCATGATGGTCCAATCGAACGTGATGGGAAGCTGTGAGTGAATCGAGTCAGTATATCTCTCTCGAGGATGGGCGTCGTGTGGTTCACGTACAAGTCCAAAACCGGCATTATTTCCGAAGATCTGGTTGACCACCATGTTGTTTGGTGCGATCCAGCAGATCCAGTCGAAGTAGGTGAGGCCCTGCGCGATGAACCCGGGGAACCAGTACCACACGAAGCTTCCGGCGAAGACATACAGGAAGTAGCGGTACCTTCCAATGCTCCACCCGTTGGTCTCGGCAGGATTGGCCGGCGCGTGGTCGTGCAGCGTATACATCAGGGTGGTGTTGGCCAAGGTCTGAGGCCAGATCATGGCAGCAGGCCAGATCAAGAATCTGCGGACGATTCCGGCCATACCGAATCCAATACACTGGGTCGTCAGGACGAGGAGCATCTGGAAGCCCCAGCCGAAGTTCTGCTTGTAGAACACCTGCTGGGCGAGGAGCACGTCGGTGGCGTAGGCGACGCCTCCTTGGATGGAGACGTTGGCCATCATGACAATGACTGCGTGCTCCTTGATGTTGAACGGGCCAGGGTTGAGATTCCACTTCAGGCCGAAGGTGTTGAACTCGTGATTGGGTAGAATCTGGGCACTGCTGTCAGTATGGGATGTACTTGCGACTCGCTGCAGACGCCTTTGCTTACTCTAGCCATACCACAGCCCACCGGGTACGCAAGGAGCTGGACAACGTAGACGTAGATGTTGATGGCCGGGTTCCGGAGGGAGAAGAGCAGGTTCACGGCGGACACGATGGTCGTCGCGACCATGCCGATGACCCATGCGCGGATCGTGTTTGCGGGCATGTCCTCATCGTAATTTCGGACGGCGGCGCGGACTTCGAAGTAAGGAGAATCCTCTTCGAGCAGGGCGTGCTCGAAGTTGGCCTTCTTCTCGACATCGTCGGACTCGGCGACCTTGTTTGCGGCATCCTACGAGGTCGTTAGCACCCATTTTCAGCCAAACCAGCCTAGACATCAGGACCGCCTCCGTGCGCAACCGCCCAGACGCGGCCTGGGACGAATGCCCACGATATCCCCAGGACAAACAAGGGTACGTACAATAGTCTCATAGTCCAAGTTGTAATCCCACTGATGCGTCTTCTTAAACTTCTTCAGCTGGTCCACACTGGAGCTGATACCAGGACTGTCCTCCCGGGAGAGCTGATTGGCGTTGGGAACAGCCTTCCCGTCGGCGTCGTATTGAGGGCCAGCATTAAACTCTTGGTCCTCGACGACGGGATGGTCCGTCTGGCGCCGAACGAACGGCTTGCGGAGGTTGAAGACCATCTTTTTCTTGGGGGGGGGGGAAACACTCTGGGGTTTCTGCGCCCAGAACAGCCTCGGGGCGGGTCGAACCTGGTGGCGCAAGAGTCAAGACGGGTGCCGAGACGCGGGTCTCCTGGGCAAAGGCTGGGCGGTGGGGGGATCGGACCCCTATATATGGAAGCCTTCCGGCAACAAGGAGCCGAAAGGCAGAGAGGGTGGCATTTAATAAACAGAGTGAATACCTAGTTTTGGCGGTTCACAGGCCACAGGCACGGACGGCAGGGATCACCGATCCAGCCAAGATCGCTCCTGATAAGAAAACGACCCTGCGTCTCTGCGCCGCTTAGGGTGCAAGGTATGGCATGGCATGCTGTGGGCTTGTTCACTTGGTGCACGCGAGACGGAATGCAATACCTCGGTCCCCAGCGCCTGACCCGGGCCGCTGGGTACATAATTATGGGGTAGGGTATCTGCTCCACCAGTGGACGACGGCCCACGAGAAGGGGGAAGACCTCGAGGCTAGCGGCCCCCCCCCCCCTTGGAAGAAAACGATTGCATGACAAGTGGGCGATAGAATGTGAGGCTAGACCTTCTAGCGCAGAGGGAACTCACTTAGCCGCGAACGTCCAGGATCAGGGTGTCAATCCGAAGATAACGGCCGGGAGCAGAGGGGCAAAACACCTGCCCGAAGCAGCATGTGGCTTGCTCGGATAGTACTTATCAGTCTCTTGTGACCAATTTCAATGCTGGTTGAGAAGCCACTTTCCCAGGTGCTCGGGGCCCAGCGCCCTGGGAGACCCCTCAGCGCAGGAATTGGGCCGGTGAGGCCGACTCGCCGCTCCCCAGATGCCCCAAACGAACTAGTTTTACGTAGAAATGATCCAATCTGCTTCTGTGTGACCAGCCACAGCGAGCCAACATACTTCTAGGCTCCTTGGCAAGCGAAGGATTTACACTGTCAAAAAGTCTTGGGAATCCACCATTGACCACCAAGCCCATCCTTCGGGAATCAAACAGCTACCTGAACGGGACACATCTGATTCCAAGGCTTGAGAGTGGCCGAGCCAACAGGGGAATACTTGGTCTACGGAAAAGGTTATCACCGCTTTACAGCGGCAGACTCTGCAATCTCCAAACGCCCGCGGCCGGTTTTACAGGACTCCAAACTGACGGCGGACGAGAAGAGAGCCTGCGAGCATGATTTGGGGGACTTTTTTGTCTGAAGAAAGTCGATCGGTCGCTCCCACGTTCGTGGCTTGATTAGTACGATCGCGATTCCGAAGGACGAGAAGGATTTGATCGCTGCCATTGCCACCACCATCCGACTCGTGACATGACGCCGCTGAGCGTCAGGGTCCAACTCGAACAACCCCCCCCCCCCCAAAGAGCCAATTGCGGGTGTTGATCCTCTGCAATCAATGGGTCCGATAAACGTGTTTTCAATAGCGCCCGGCCCTGTCATCCGCTGCTGAGCCGCCCAAGACGCAAGTACGCACGGAAGCGTATCTGTCAGAGGATTCCGCTCTGGTTCAGCTCGAAAGTGTCCTGATAACCCCCAGCCCCGGCCGCCATGATGAAATCGTGCCGCCTGCGCGTCAGTATGTGTGTGTGTGTGTGTGTGTGTGTGACACGGCTCATCGCAGCTTGAAAACCGCCACGCCCGTTTGCGTTCCTAGCCCGTTCCAGACTAGCTCCCCCAGTTCACAATGGGCCTTTTTTTGTCTCCCGAGGTTTTTCTTTTGTCTCGACCGGTTCCCATTCCAGGTAGTGAGCCCCAGAGTGGCGTCCACCCCGAGCCCTCGACGTCTGCAGATCGACTGATTCCGTGACCTGTCTGACCAAAGAAATCTCGCCAATCTCAGTGATGTCGAGTGCACCTGTGACGCACCGGAACACCGTCCCGATGGATCCTGTCTCAACCTCGCCCATCCTGTGTGCGTGTGTGCGCAGAGAGGTCCTCGAAGCGTTGTGAGCTGGGCGCGAAGGCTGGTCGTTCAGAACAATACCGCTCGAGACTCCTGCTTGCTGACAGGCATAGAGCGGTCCTTCGGCCCACGTGGACCTCCTGTGTTGAAATCTTCCAGTATACAATTGTTGCCGCTTGGAGCCATTCCACCTTACACCACGTTCATCTGTTCGAGAAGCCGCCCTCCGAGGATGACAGGAAGTTTGTCCCGACTCAGAGGCAGCCTTTGAAGATGGGCGTGAACTTGGGAAGGTCAAGGAGCTCGGACTTCGGGGCCCAAGAGGAATGCGATGAAGCGTGAGCAGCACGCTTCGCAGCAGCCATCGAATTAGTATGGCGCCCGAGGAACATGGTGCACGCCCCCGATGCAGGCCAAGAGCCTCGGAAAAGTTGTCGATAACGATTGCCCTCAAGTGCCTCCAGTGACTTGATGGCGAGGAAAGCCATTGGGTCGAGATAGGTCACGTGGTCAGTCCCTCGTGTGTAAGCACTTGGGCGTGGAAGGATTCGGCAAGGCTACTAGTAGTATCTAGCCTGACGAGGGGGGCCGCATCTTACTGGTCTGCTGCGGCTAGCTATCGCTCTGGTCTGACGGCGCTCCAGACGAACCTTGTAACTCTCGTCTCTCTTCATCCATATCCCCTCCGCATACGAGACAGATGAGGAAATCAACGCCGCGGTGGTCGTGGCCGTGCTCGAAAAGACGAAGCATCCTAGATAGACTGCTTCGCCATCCCAGCCCCAGTACATGTGTACGCATCCACGTGAACGGTATCATGATCCCTCTGAAACGCGTTAGAGACCTTATCGAACGTGGCACGCAGCCATTATGAATATGAGGCGGGGTACCATGCTATGAGGCAGAGATATGCTTTGGCTGAGGCATATTTGTATTGCTAGCATCGGGGCCTTCATCAAGCAAGTTCTGCCCAGGTCTTCGCATCTGTCGACTGCGGGACAGTGGTCGGCGCCTTACCTGAATACCTAGGCAATATCAATCAATCCTTGGGACACCAACATGTGTCTTATCGCTTGAGACACACCTAGAAACTCGAGATACCCTGCAACTTGAAGGCTGGTTTCAGGAACGTCAATGTAATTTCCGGCGAGACTGACCATTCTGACAGAGGCTTATATTGAGAGACAGGAGTCTCAGCAGGATCAAGAGTGTGACAGGCAAAAGTCGACAGAGCTTTTGTTGTGGCTTGGGAAGGGCCGAGGGGCTCAGCGAGACAAGCCAAACAGCAACGTCTGACTGTTTCTTCGAGATGGGATCGAGTGGGGATTGTGTTGGATGACAATCACCAGTTTTATTGCATGGGATTGAAACGAGTCAGAACTCAGCAAGCTGCCGGAAAGAACCAAACAGAAAAAGGAAAGAAGAGAAGAAGAAAACAGCAGAAAAGTGAGGAAAAAAGAAACCACTGCATATTGTCCATCTCAACAAGGACTCCAATCGCTGCAGAAACAAGTTTAATTTCATCTCGGCACAGTTAATGACACACCGGGAGATGGATGGATGGCCTTTCGCAGACTATCACGTTGATCTTTCTTTATGTACGATCTATCTGGAGACCCGCAGAAGTATATACAAATTGAAGCAAACTTCCATGTTCACGGTTGTTCGACGAGGGTAGGGTGGCAGACCCGGCTCTGTTCGGCTTGCGAAAACTGTTTGTCCGCCGGCTGCTTGTGTCAAGGCCCAGGCAAGTCACCTTAGTAGGTGGAGCCGATGGGTCCGAACTTGATGTTGGAGTACACCACGGTGGCCGAACTGGTTGTATGAGATGATCAGCGGTGGTCTTCTGTGGTGGCAAGCAACAGTGCAGCAGGAAGTGGGAGAGGACTTACGCGCTCGCGGACTCAACGTCGCCAGGGGCGCCGCTAGAGGTGGCGCAGGTACCACGCGCCTTGCCAGGGGAGGAAGCATCAGCGTCGGTGGGGTAGGTCGAGTCGAGCCACAGCATGTTGGAGTAGTGCTAGGAACGCAGCGTCAGGAAACAGCTAGGTGGAACATCGCACGCCACGATGGTTCCCGGGGAGGGGGGGGGAGGGTAAGGAAAGGGGGCAACCAAGGGACTCACGTCATCCCACAGGGACATGACCAGGACCATGCCCTTGCTCATGCCGTCACCCATCTGCGCCATGCCGCCCTTCTGGGTGAAGACGTCGGTGTCGTTGAACTCGGCCTTCTGCGCCTTGCAGAAGGTGTCGGTGAGGCTGTTGTAGCCGGTAAGCGTCGGCCACGTCGAGTTGGGCTGTTGGATCTTGGTGCCGCCCTGGACGTAGTACTGCTTGATGCCGGTGAGGCTGGTGCCCGAGCCGACGAACTGGGTGACGACGGTGAACTTCTGGCTCGTGTCGACCGTCTTGCCGGCGCCGTAGAAGTCCTTGTTGCCCATGCGGAACGGGTTCCAGTCGCAGCCGTCCGGGTCGCAGTCGCCCGCGTACCGCGTCGCCGAGTAGGTGCCGCCGCACTCGTCGGCGTCGCACGAGTGCTGCGCCGACGTCTGGCACGGGTGCGGCGTGTAGGCCATGCCCATCGAGTTGGCCTCCCAGACGTCCATCTCGGCGCAGCAGGAGCCGGTGCCGCCGACGCCGGCGTTGGCGTCGTTGGAGGACGGCTTCCACCCGTCGACGTTGCCCTGTTGTTGTGAGACCGACATGTTAGCGGGCGGCGTTGTGGAGCGGTGGGAAAACCTTGGGGCTTCCGACTTACTGCACCGTTGATGAACTTGAGATCACGGGGGCACTGGCTGTCGCAGTAGCCGGTTCCGTACTTGGCGCCGGCCTTGTTGGTCGGGTACTTGGACATGCCACCATCGGCGTCCATAGAAACAAAGTAGAGGGCACCGTTCAGACCGCACTGACATTCGTCGTCAGCTCTCACAATAACAGCATTGAGGGATTGTCATGGCGGCGAGGTCTACTCACGGGCAGCTTGCTCAGATCGACGTCAAAGGCAAACTCATTCCCGATGAGGTTGAACATCTTGTACTTGGTCGACGACTCCATGAGGTACGTGCGGGAGCCGATGTTGTTGCCAGAGCTGCCAGCAGTGACGAACGTGAGCGACAGCGCGTTTCCGCTGGTGGTGATACCATAAGTGCCCGAGTAGTCGGCGCCGTCGAGGACACAGTTGGTCGCGCACGTCTTGTCGTCGGGGCAAAGGGTAGTATTCCATGTGTTGCCGGTGTAGCCTGTTGGCCCATTTTGTCAGCCCTCGTAGCTATATAGACCCCATGAGAAACACACGGATCTCATCATTCGAGCTCCAGACCTTAGGCCCGTCGTGGAGTACGTACAGTTGGTATAGCCGCCCGTGTTGTGGACCCAGCGCCAGTTGGAGTCTATACTCTCAAGTCAGCAAGGCTTTCTATTTTTGTTGCGTCAAAACCAAAGAATGCCAAACTGACCGATAACGACCTCGCCCTGGTTGGTTGTGCAGGCCGAAGGCGAAGTGCAAGACTGCCAGCTCATCGTGGGGTGAGTCTCGGACTGCTGGGTACCAACACCCTGGCCCTTGGCCGCGCCGGCCAAGAGACCACTGGCGAAAGCGATTTTGCTAAACATGATGCCGAATTGTCAGGTTGTGAAAGAGACTCGGGTGGTGTTTTGTCTTTCTCCAAGGTCTGTCTGCGCTCGACGTGATGTCGAGGCGTGCCTCTTTATATATACAAGATCCTCAGGGCGCGCCAAGACATGAGGCGAAGCCGCCTCAACGCTCAGGGTCGTTCTGCGTTTCCCAGAACGGTCAGATGGCTACATCGGAATCAACAGAATAGATGAAGGCTCCACCTCCTCGCCAAGGTCTAGAAGGAAACATGGCCCGACTTCCGTTTCCAGGCCATACCTGAGCTGTCCTCAGATGATTGCAACTGGACAGGAGGCGAGCGGCGGCAGGCGGATAGCCCGGAGCCGAAAGCTGTGCCTGACAGCAGCAGCGGCGGCGGCGACTGAACCGCGAACGGGATAGGACCTGACGACAGACAAGGGTACAACACCACGGGACTGAAGATGCACGAAGCTAGGAAACAAGTTCAAGCCCGGAACTGGCGCCGGGGACCGTGAACGCAACTTTGGGAATCGTTTCAGATCTGCTGTTGCAATGGGGGCTGACTTCCGCAGGAATAATTTCGGGAACCAAACGGATTCGACTGGGAGTTTGGTATTCAATATGTCCCTGCATATCGCCATTGGGTAGAAGCTGACGGCTATTCTCACCTGCAGACGTATGAACCAAGCTTTCGAGATCTGACCATCCCATCTTCCTGTGGCATGAACGTGGCTCGGGGTTGAGATTGCTATCGACTGATTGGACGGGACACGCCCAAGGCCCGCGGTGAGATAGGCGACAGCGCTGAATAACGCGGTCAATATGGAATATAGAGTGCCGTGGTAGTGCCCTGGTAGGGCAAACTGTACGCCATTGAGTTCTGCGTGACATAACAAAATCATGAACGCAACGAGGAACTCCCGTGAACTGGGCGCGCTAGATGGAAACAAGTGAGCTGAGACCAGTATCGCTTGCAGGAGTGCCCATGGATCTCTGCCCACGATACCTAACTATAAGCTTCTCGTAAGCCTCTCGTAGGCGGTAAAAAGACCTTGTATGTGATGTGACTGCAGGCATGATACTTGGTCACGGCTAAGCCGGGCCGTGAGATCTACAAGAGCATTGGCGTCGAGGGTTTGAAGCACGCCCGTGGAGTTGTTGGACAGAGATCCCTAGATGGCAAGATTGACCCGGCCATCGCTTGGCCATGTAGGCGCCCAATGAGAAGACAAAAGCAGGGGGTACCGTAATATGACGCAGATTCATCAATCTTCAGGCATAAAGGTGGATGCTGTCCCAGTTCCGCGCCCTGAGAAGTAGACGTCTTGGGCTGCTTGGTTGAGGATCCAGCGTATCTTCAGGCTCCGTTGTCCGACTCGGTCATGTGGAGAGGAGATTAGTGCCCTGCGCGAACGGTCGCTGAGGGGCATGACTGGCGAAGTTGAGATGAAGTTGAGATGGCGTGTGTGAATCTCCCGCTGGACCCCTGGCCTGGTGTGGATCTTTAGCGGCCTACCCCGGATTTCCACCTGTCAATCCTCGGTATGGCTCTCACTACAGCCGACCAACACCGCCGGACTGGCTTGGCACTCCGGGGTGCGTGAGAGGTCACCCGCCGCGGGCGTCTGTCAGATCGCGGGAGTTGTTCGTAGCTGCACAACCACGGCGGCGTCACTTCGCGTCTGCCGTAGCGCTGCGAGAAACAAGCGTGTTTTTTTCTTTTTTCTTCACGATGTGACGCGGAGTGTCGTCGTGCCGTCCTCCAAGAACAGGAAAGATTTGTTTCGAGAATATTGTGGGGAAGCAAGGGTCCCAGGTGCTCTTGATCTGGTATAAAATGTCCCCGGCTAAATTGCCATCAGCCCACCCCGCGCAAAGAAAGATCAAGAAGCATCATTAGCAAGCCCCGAAGGGAGAGGACTGGCGACATTGGCTAAGGCCCTCTTCTTTTCACAGCGCCGGCGAAGTGCTGGTGAAGTCGTTCCTGGGAGTGGCATCCGCAGGCAGCCTCATCTGTGGTTTGCCTCTTTCTGCACACCATTTCGCCTCAGCAGACCACGTGTCGTGGACTGCAAGCCTCTTCGGAGTCAGCGAGCGTGATGTCAATCATGTCGCGAGATTTGATTGTCCGGCGAGCGGACGGCCCAAGTGTGTGCCCTTGACACACTCTGTGCTTGGCGCAGCTACAAGCTGTCCGCGAGTCGAGTGCACACTGCATCTCGTTTGACGCGCTCTGGTGAGAGACACCCCGGCGAAACGTAACCTTGCACGAGAGAATCAACTCCCCGGTGCGGCAGGCATGGCCTCAACAGCGGCAAAAGGGGTATTCGGCGTGGTGTGAGAGTCCACGAGTGGCTTCAATGTTGGAAGCGTTGAGCCAGCGGGAACTGCCCTGACCGCCAATGGGCCCGAGCTGTGTGTCGGTCTGGCCGTGTCTGGCAGCGTGCGCATGTGAGAATTGCATGATATGCGTGAGCTTGTGCCCCGTCGCCTTGAGGATGGTTAGCTGACGTTTCCCAGATCAGGCTCAGCTTGTCAAGCAGTCAAGGTTGCCGTCAAATTTGGATGTGGTCCAAGCGTCCCACCGTGCAGACGAAAATAAACGTGGCTGCGGGCCGGTCCCCCTGAGCCTTGCATTAGCGCAGGGTGTTCTTTGGGGTTAGGGTCTATTGCAATAATGATACGGTTTGGCTGTGAGCCTGTGAGCCTCATCGCGGCTGAGAAATGGATGGATATCTGTTCTGGAGTTCGTGTTGACATGATGTTTGCTTTCGGGTCTTTCATCGTGCGAATTTGGATCGACCTCCCCCACAAGTCGGTGGGGAAAGTTTTCGACCCGCTTGTGAGGGGCCGTCGATCACCCTTGCGGGCTGTGCCCGGCCCTGCCGGTGCCCAGCGCGCCCAGTGCCCAGCACTTGAGCGCTGAGATACCATAACACAGGAAATTCCAGCCCCTGAATCTTTTCGTATCAGGGTCGGAGGTGATATCACACAACGGCTGCCAGCAGCATGGAGGTGCGAAATGCCCCGGTTTTATGCAAACTCAATTCCGCACCGCGTCAGGCCTTCACCGCAAAGCGGGTCGCGAAGCCACCTGTTCGGTCATCTCGCTGCAATCTCAGAAGCCAGGTTGATCCCCGACTCGCACAACTCAATCTACACAACCACACCACACACACTCACAAGAGTCACAACTCTCACGCTCTTACACTTCGCAACTCATCCCGCTTTGATCACAACCACATTGAACACAACACCACCATCGAGGCCTCATCATCCATCTCATCTCCTCATCCGCCAGCGACACCTCCAACAACAACAACAACAACCCCGCCGTCACCGCCGCGATCATGTCCGAGATCGACCTCAGCGAGTACGATGAGAAGCTCTCCTACCTGCGCGCCTTCGAGACCGTCTTCCTGGTCGACGACTCGGCCGCCATGAGCCCCTACTGGGACCAGGTCAAGGAGCTGCTCGACCACATCACGCCCATCTGCGCAAAGCACGACCCGGACGGCATCGACATCTACTTTGTGAACCACCGCCCCAAGGGCTTCATCGAGTTCCTGCCGGGCCAGTCCATCCGCAAGTCCGGCTACCGCCGCATCGGCGGCTTCACCCAGCTGCAGACCAAGGACAGCGTGGCCCAGATCTTCGAGAACGTCAAGCCCCAGGGCAAGTGCCACATGGGCGCGCGGCTCAACAAGCTGCTGACCTGGTACTGCAACAAGGTCAAGAAGGAGACCGAGTTCTCGGGCTGGAACTTCATCGTCCTGACCGCGGGCAAGTTCGACGACGACGTCAAGGCGCCCCTGGCCGAGACCGCCAAGCGCCTCGACCAGATGCAGACCCCCGCCCACCAGCTGGGCATCCAGCTGCTGCAGCTCGGCAACGACGCCGCCGTCAGCAACGAGTTCAAGCACCTCGACGACGAGCTGCACCAGGCCGCCGGCACCCGCGACATCATCGACGCCACCTCCATGGGCACCAGCGGCACCCTCTCGGCCGACGAGATGCTCAAGGTCGTGCTCGGCGGCGTCGTCAAGAGGCTGGACGCCTGCAAGCTGGCCGTGCCTGACCACGTGCCGCAGAAGCGGGTCAGCTTGGACGACTGAGCTGCTGCCTCAACGCACGCCCAATGCTGTCGATTTAGGAAGAAGACATGGGCTTTATTTCGCTCAAAGCATGGCAGTGAGATATGCACATCTCTGTGGTCACATGAATAGTCTGATCCCCAAAGGACCATCGGCCCAGGTTCGATTTGGCCGACAACTGTTGGCAGCTGGCTGTCTGGCCGCAACAAGTTCTTGCCGTTGGCTGGCGGAGTAGAAATGCAGACATCCCAACCTGAATGCTACGTCGTCCGCAGGTTTAGTAGGAGATCTGGATAGTAGAGAGCCCAAAATGTCAAGATTTCACAGAAGCATGATCCACCCCAAACGACATACAAGTCGGTCAGCTACCATACTCTGCTGCGATATACACTAAATCAGACCCAGTGCTTTGTCCTCAAGGGCAGACCGGAGGCTTGTCAAGAAGTTCAAGCATTCAGACTGAGAAAGGTGTGTATATATTGCGTCCTATTATACTATTTCTCTTGTTTGGATCTTGAGCGGGAAGCTATCGTGACAGCAGCGGAGAACCAGCTCCCTATCTCATAGTACCTAGGTAACCCTTCAAGCTAGGCGTTCTTAACAAAAGCAAAAGACAAGTCCGGCCCCTCTATGCCAGCCATCTCGAGATACTCATAGTACGCGTCCCACAGCTCATTACACCTCTCCCTGAACAGTTCCCCATGCTGCCACCTCTCTCCACTATCAAGATAGTCATACGCCGCATCCACGGGGACATAGAACAGCCGGTCCCAGGACAAGTGCCTCCGGCTACACGTCAGGCCCTCGTAGCCCACGAGCACCACCATCTCCTCGCACTGCGGGTAGTACTCCAGGAGCAGCGCCTCCAGCGGAACGAGGCCCTCAGCGCACTCCTCCGACCCCGCGACGTCGCGCTGGCCCACGTCCCCCCGCGCCCACGCGACCTCGCGCTCCAGGGCCCCGAGGCCGACCATGAGGCGGCGGACGCGGTGCTCGTCGCCGGCAAAGCCGCGACACACGGGCGCCGCGGCGCGGCGGGCGCGCACCGTCACGAAGCCGCCGACGTCCTGGGGCAGCCGGAACACGTCCGAGGCGAGCGAGAGGTCCAGGCCGTCCAGGTGGGCGCAGTACCGGGGCGGGTCCCAGACCTGGGACGACCGCAGGAACCTGTCGCCGACGAGGGCGCCGACGGCGCCGGCGTCGCTCGTCATGTCGCGCGCCAGCTCGTAGGGGTTGCTCTGCTGGAGGGCGGCGCGGTTCGGGACGGTCAGCTCCCAGCCGAGGGTGACGCCGCGGTCTCCTGGCCGCGTGTGGTCGAAGCAGGGCGCCGTGGTGACGTCCAGCAGGACGATGCGCGGCTTGTCGAGCGTCTCGAGGGCCCTCTCCCAGATTTTCATCTGCACGTCTATAGGCAGCAGCGGGAGGTTGGGGAACTTCTTCAAGACGGCACTTACACTTGATGCAGCCCGGTTTTCATCGGCCGAGGTTGGTTCTGCTTGGCTCGAGTTGTGTTGATCACCTTCGTGAAGATGCTTTGCCCGTTTGAGGGCATGCACGGGGATGTCGTCGACAGCCTTTCTTTTCAATTCGGCTGGCATGTTGTGTTTGTTTTTACTGATGAAACGGCAGCTACGGTGAAACGATGGGAGTCTCTTTCAATGGTATATGTTGTGAGCAGTCGCTATGAAGGGTGATAAATGTCCACTAGCAAGCGGCGAGTGCAACTCCGAGAGAGAGAGACATCGCCTCAGTGAGACTGGAATCCGAAGACTGAAGTATGGGTCAACAATCGTTTGTTTAGGATTCAGACACTTGGGCATTGTCGGGTTTTGACACTGGGGCATTGTTTCCAGCTCTACCGACATCTTTCTTGTCCTGTTGTTCTGGACAATGTAAGTCTGAATTCGACATACAAGGGCATTGTATGCGTGCCACAGAAAGGCCTTTGAACTACAACCAAGAATACTGAGGTAGTCAAACAAAGAGACCTTTTTATGCGTGTTCCAGAGTAAGCCCAGGAGCACGTGAATGTTGGAGTTGCTGTGCCGCTTGGGCTTGTCAGACGCTGTGCTGTGATGCCACGGAAGACAAAGACGTTGGGTTCGTACTACACCTTATCAAAGTCAACGCCGAGTATTCCACATGAGCTGGACCTGCATCTCTGTCAGAGCTTCTTGATCGGGCTCAAGGACAAGAGCAGACCCTACACACGTGTCGACGAAGGCAGAGACTTGTGCTGGACAATGAGACCGAAACGCGGCATATGACCACGCACATGGGCATCCAGACCCTTGTATGGTCTGCAAGAGATCAAACTCGCAGCCTGCCAATACTCCATCCCGGAGACACAAAGAAACGAAAGCCTCGCATTTGAATGAACCATCTTTCTAACCTGTATCCCAATTATACCTTGGTCTACTGGCTTCCGTCTTCACTTTGGCTTGTGTATTTGCTATTTGCACTTGAACAAAGCCAACGTGGCCGCGGGAAGAAGATGGTTGGTACTTGGGAACCTAAACTGTCCATCTCGCTCACCGTCAACGTCAAGCCACTACGATGATGATGCGGACAAACGCGTTTGAAGAGTGAATTCTGTTAATTGAGAGTATGATATAACGCCTCGCCAACCCAAAGCCTTTCCCGTATTCATTATTTAAGTTCTCGTTCACATGAAGAGAGAATGAGGACATGCGAAATCGAGTGACGCTGGTTTAAGAGGCGAATGGGGAACAATCTTGCCTTTTGGGGGTTTCCGAGCGATACGTCCTTCATCCCGAGCGAGGTCTCCCTTCTTACAGAAGAACAGCCGCCACACCAGGCGCGGCAGCAGCCAGACCGACCGCCCAGCCGACCCAGGCCACGCCGTTGGCGCCCGAGGTGGTCGTGACGTTGGAAGAGCCGCCGCTGCTGCTGCTGCCGTCGCCCGCCGAGCCCCCGTCGGCGCTGGCGTTGCCGCCGTTGGAGCTCGCGGTGCCGCCGTTGGCGCTCGAGGAGCCCCCGTCGCTGCTGCTCGCGGTGCCGCCGTTGGCGCTCGCGTCGCCCCCGCCGGAGCTCGCCGTGCCGCCGTTGGCGCTGTTGCTGGCGCCGCCGGAGCTGGAGCTCGCGTCGCCGCCGTCCGCGTCGGCGTCGGTGTCGCCGCCCGAGGTCGCGTCCCCGCCGTCGGCGCCGTTGCTGGACTGCACGGTGGCCCCCGTCGAGGTCGCCGCGGCCGCGCCGCTGGTCGAGGTCGCGGCGTGGCACGTGTTGCCGTCGACGCCGATGGTGGTGCAGTACTTGGTGCCGCTGGCCTTGAGGCTGGAGCTGGCCGCGCTGATCTCGGCGTCGTAGTTGGAGTCGGTGTAGCTGATCAGGGTCGCGCAGGACAGAGGCGTCGAGGTGGTGGTGGTGGTCGTCTAGAAGGGTTGTTAGCAAAGGGCAGATTCCCAGACAAAAGCTTGTGGGGATCTGAGAGGGCAGAGCATACCGGTCCTACGCAGTTCGGCCAGCCTTGGCAGACGGAGAGGACCACTGGCGGGTTCACGCCGGCGACACAGCAGCCTTCGGTCTTCTTGCCATTGTTGTTATTGCTCACATTGAGCCATGGGCAGTTCTTGTTGTCGCGCTTGACCTGCTGTGCGTTCAGGGCCGTTGCCGCAGAGAGGGCGAGGAGGAAGGAGGATAGCCGAGGCATTTTGGAGAGATGAGGATGATGATGGTCGTGTGTGTGATGGAGAGATGTTATTAAGGATTGTCGTTGGTGAGCTTGGAGAGTCTCACGCTTTTTGTGGGTCGGCTGGGTTTGATGATTCTCAACATCACGACAAGAAAAGAAGAAAAAAACCAACGTGGCCGTCTTTCTTATATATTCGCGGCCTCGTCTTGTGGCCTGGTCTGACGGCGCCCCGGATTTCGAGATGACTTCGCGCCACACGGAGGCTGACAGCAGAGGTCCCAACGGGCCCGGGCAGTAAGGTCCACGGGGTGTTTGTGTGTACCGGATCTATTCCTGACTGTTGGTGGTCCGAGTGAGCAGCCTCAAACAGCTGACGCCGTAAGCCGGTTGGCCACTTTTTCCTTTTTCCCCCCTTCCCATTTCTATATTTTTATTTTCGACATGTTGCATCAGCGGCCAACAACCGAGACCAAGAAGGTTCATTTTAACCATAACTTGCAGCCGTTGCACAGGGAGCAGCGTAGGGAGTGGAATGCATCTGCGCCTGCATGTCAGCCGCTCCCAACGACCCACAGCTGCGGCTCAGCTGAGGGTCAAGACACTCTGGAGAGGCGCGATCCTTTCACGGCTGTGGGCGGCCCACTCAAGGCTCTGTCGGACTGTTGGGCGCCCCAACCGACCTCAGCTTCCAGAGTATCAACATCGAACCAATTTCCACACCGGTGAAGGATTGACTGATTGACACTTTTGGCGGCCCTTTTGTTCAACCCCGTCCCACAGCTCGACAGCCAACGCAACAGGAAGATAAGGCCTCGTGCCAGCCACGAGCCTTGAATCGACAGATCTGGACCGAGAAGGACCAACTTACTAGGCTGATGCACCCCCTACCTAGGTAAATTTATCGTGTTGGTTCACGGCGACCTTGACTGTCCAGATCGTCAACGCTATTGGTCGAGACAACAAATCCCGTTGCTGCTCGAAGGAAGACATGCGCGCAGTTGGCAATCACAGCCGCCAACTGAAATCGAGGCACGTCCCAAACGTGAATCGTGATTGTTGCTTGAGGTGCCTAGGACGTGGCGTGGGGATTCAGAGCCAGGCACTCAACTGTCCCCGTTGTAGGGCCATGAAGACGCGACGGGCTACCCCTGTCACACGCCATCACTGGCACCGTTGGCCGTGGCTGTGGCCGCTTCCTCCCGGCTTACTGGTCCCACCTTTTTTTGAGATCAAGCGCCGCCTGTTTCGACCCTGCACCCCTAACGCCCCCCCCCCTGGAGCTGCCTGGCTGCCTGGGTACTGTCCGACTGGCCAGCTTTGACCTAACGTCGACTGGTTCACCTGGTGGAAACATTGGGTGGCTTTGGTCTCAGCTTGGATAGAATTTCCCCGATGGCATGGTTGTTTTTAGGTGATGATGGACGGCCTTGGGGTAGCGACATCTGGAGTGCATACTAGTGAAGCGGAAGCAGATCGTTGGGCAACACAGGTTCTCTGAGGAGGTTCCTCGAGACAATTTCTTCGATACAATCTTCCACATATCTTTTGTCTTTCTTTTTCATTCGCAAGATGACAGAATCTTGCAATATCATTGAGACTTGTTTCACTGCGCTGAGTCACCGTGTCAGTACTCCGGTTGTATCAGCTAGGGCCAGACCCGTGGGTCGGCCTGGCTGCGCTGTCAGCAACCTCGGTGGCAGAGGGCGAGGCAAAGCATCATAGATGGGTACAGTGGGTATACTTGCAGGTACAATACATGAGCAGTGCGCGATGTAAGTACAACAACCTGCAACTTTATGTAAGCCAGTCGGACACATTAGTAGGTAGAAAGCAAAACTTAAAGATTACACCCTATGCAATGCCTTTGATTCTGATCGCAGAGTTATAGTATCTGGGATAGAATAAGTCTTAAGTGAGAGCAGCATAGACTGTACCTCATGTATAATGACCGCCTAGGTAGACGAATAGTGTGGCGGTACGGCAGATAGTTCCAGTTGAGAGACAAGCTTGCAACTTATTTGGTCATCAAGAGAAGGTTTTGAAGCTTGGAAAAGATAACAAGCATGAGACTATAAATCATCCCACCCAAGTACCGGGAATAAATCCAGCGAGAAGCCCACCATCTCAGACGCCGAACGCTAAAGGGTACTTGATGCGATACAGATAAAGCCTGCACCCAAGATTCTGCAGAGACGTGCAGCCTGCACCGTTAGATTACCATGTGCTACCCGGATACCACGCTCCAAAACCTACCCTCATCCCAATGCCCACAGGTCTAGATCAGTTTGAGATGGCTCTGCCTGGCTAACCCTGGGCTCTTCATCCACTCCTTCAACGAACCCACAAAGATCAAAGAAAGGGTCATGACCGGCAATCCACTACTCTTGAGGCTCCCAGAGAGATGGTAGAGCATTGGTACCCCAGTCTTGGCCAACGTAGTCGCAATGAGGATGAACTAAAAAGGTCATCGGGTCCAAGCCAAAGGTCGGGTCCATGACATCCTCCAATAACAGAGTGTTGACCAGATCTGAGTTGCCCTCAGTGTGGTCGGTCTGTCCTCCTTGGACCGGCAAGCTGGACTCCCAGCCCATCACAATCCCCGTGACATGGGCCGTATCCATGGGAAGGATCTCCTGGTCGCCGAGTTCCATGGAGGACAAGCTGACTGGGTCCATGTCAACGCCGATGGGCCCGCCGCCTACTGTGTTCAACCTCGGCGTCAGATCGATGTCTGGAGGCGCTTGCTCCACCGGACTCGCGTGGACGTCTGCAGACAACACAGAGCTGTCGTCGTCGGAGCCGTCGGAGGCTTCGGTGTCTTCGGAGCTGTCGTAGACGCGGCCGCACTCGTCCATCTCGTTGGTGTCGTAGCCGTACTCACGCCTGTCCATGCCCAAGTTTTGAGTTTCTTGTATATGCTGGCGTATTTCCTCGGCGATCGCATAAAGACCGAAATGTTCCGCCCGTTCAATGGCATAATCGTAGCCAGTGCTGCCGCGCTTGTGACTGACTGCGTTTGCGTTCAACAGCAATTTGACCATATCCAGCCGACCAAAAGAAGCTGCGAGGTCCAGGGCGGTGCCGTGGATATATCTGCGGTTGCACCGGCAAAGGTGGTGCATTCACGTCGGCGCCGTGACTCAGCAGCAGGGTCGCGACTTCCAAATCCCCCAGCTGGGCTGAGATCTGGAGAGCAGTCTACCCGAAGGGCCATGCAGGGGCTGCATTGACTCCGGCGCCCTTCTCAAGAAGCAGCTTGATGACCCGCAGCTTTCGGGCATGGTCTTCGAGTGTTTTTGACTCGATAAAACAAGCCCACTGGAGTGCTGTCATGCCATCTTCGCCCTTGGCAGGTGCATTAACGTCGGCCCCTCGCCTGAGGAACAGAGATACCATCTCCTCGTTGCATATCTTGGCTGCAGCTTGCAGTGGGGTCCAAGACGAAAATCTTCCTTGACGCCGTTGCTGAGAAGAGTAGCTGTTCAGATCAGCACCTGCATTCAGCAAGTCTTGGACGAGCTGCATGCTACCACCGATGTAGACGCATATCGCAAGCGGAGAGCCGGGTCGAAGGGGGGCCCCTTTCTCAAGAAGGAATTTGAACATGGTGATCTTTTCGCCCTGAGAAACGAAAGATGTCGCACACGCCTCCAAGCTCAACGGTGATTGAATCGGTTGATCTTCAAGACTGATTGCTGCATCCTGGATCAATTGGAACAGTACCCGAAAGGGGATCTGGCCACGCATGTGAAGGAATAAATAGTCCAACAGCTGAGGTGGGGTTTGTTGCTTCGAGGAGAGCCGCAAGATTGCTCCTTGTTGGGCGAGAAAGCGCATCATTCCCTCGGGATTTACCTGGTAGTCTTCCCAGTTGACAAGAGCCCAGGCGAACACGCTGATCTTCATGGTGAACTCGCCATACCTCCAGGGTTCATGCTTCAGCTCGGCGTTCACCTTGGCGCCCTGGTCGATGAGTAGTCTGACAGCTTTGAAATTATTCCAACTGGCTGCTCTGGCAAGAGCTTCAGTGCCAATGTCGTCGATATCCTTCGCGCGGCGTATGAGGAAATCCAGAAGATCTGTCTCTTCCTTTTGGACAGCACAGAACAGTGTCCAGCTGGCCACGGTAGCACCACCATCAATGAGGAGCTGCAATACGTCCAACCCTGCTTGTAAGTGATCTCGTGGCCCGGATCCTACCAGCCTCACCGCCCCCAGGAGCGGATTCGGATGATGGGCCAAAATCGATCGAATGTCAACGCCAAAATTCACCAGTGCACGCACCGTCTTCATCATATCGCCGAAATCTCTCGACTCCTCATTCCAGCTCCGCACAACGAACTGCTCGACCAGAATCATTTCTAGGAGCTGAGTCATGTCCTGAGGATCGATTCTTGAGGTCCGCGCGTTGATGTATGCTGCAAGAGCCCGAGGGGCCCCTCTCCAGAGCGGCAAGGACCCCGGCCCTCGTGACGACCGATGTGAGCCCGAGGACTTTGCTTAGGGATACCACTTTATCGAATATCGGTCGGTCAAAGTAGAAGAAATGGTCTAGCAACGAGAATGGCCACTTGTCGCGAGCGCCTATACCCCGAAGCCACCTTTGCAGATTAAAGTCATCTGCGTCAATCTCATAGAATGTCGACATTCGCGTGTCGATGTCCGCCCCAGCGCTCAAAAGCATCAGTAGGCCCTTTTCAAATTCGACATGGGTCTTTCCTCGATCCAAGTATTGCAAGTAAACTTGAAAGTTTGTCCGTGGTTTTACCAACATGCCATGCACATGCCGCCTGGAACCGATTTGCAGAATCGACGTTTGACCATTCACATCGCACTTCTTGAGCAAAATCTCGGCGCATGCAATGTTACCAGTCTCCAAAGCTTCCCCCACGGGATGACCCTGGGAGGTATAAGAGGTCTTGTAGTCGTACCATTGTGCATCAGGGCAACATCCCGCAGCCAAAAGCCTCTGCAACACACCCTTGAGGTTCATTCTAACGGCGATGGAAAGAGAGGCAGTTCCGACATTCTGTGCAAACAGCCAACCTTTAGAAATACCGATGTCGACTAAGAGTGTGAACATTCGGCGCTGGTTATGTCGTCCAGAAATCAAGATGAGCTTCTCCCAGGCAGCCCTGAGGCTGGATAGATGACTCTCTAACAACATACGAAGTCGTTCCTGAGGTAGGACTCCAATAACATCGTCGAAAGCCTCGAGAAACGGCAAATGTTCGAAGAAGGCGCATGGTTGTTCGCCAACAAATAGATCGCCATCGAGAATTGGACCACTGCTTTCGAGTACGATGAAAGCGATGTGAGGGATGTTCCCCACTGCGCCATCAGCGCAGGTGATAGGAACGACGGATTTCCTGTGGGACGAATGGATGAAAGAACACCGGAGTGGGCCGTAGTGGTGAGAAGCTGCTGGTCGTACGGTCCAAGCGTCGATTTCAGATCAAATTGGTTCTCCTGGATGGGTGTTACGCGGAAAGGGTCAACTCCCATTATCTCTGGTAGCCTATTAGCGAAATTGTTGATATACCCTGGCTCACGGGCTGGGACACGAGGTGAGTGTTGAGCCGCTAATTGACAGGTTAAGGACTCACCCGATATCCTTGCAATGAACGTCCATGTAGGGGTGCTATATATGGACTTGATAAAACCTCTGTCGGCATACTGCAGCGAAGTTTCTGCTAGCGTCGGCCCGCTGTGTTTCTGCATTGTGGACGTAGATCCATAATTTAAAACTCGGCTTTCTCGGCTGATGAAAGCTTCTGACGGCTGTACATAGGGTTCTCCGACTTCTTTCACGGGAGGCGAAGGAGTTGCGGGGTGCGGCGACGGTGTCCGGACCTCAAGTCCAAATGGAAGAGGGCTGGGAGGATCTGGCTCCTGTTAGCGACAAATACCAGTGTCGTCTTGCTTGTGGTGAACGGGCCTTGTCGCAACGAGGCACCAACGGCCTCGGCATTCTTCATGTTCCTCCACGCCTTTCCCCATTCGATCTTCTTGCCGTCTATGATGACGACGGTTGGTTTTCTCGTTCGTTTGAGCTTCAGGTCTCCTTTCTTGCGCGTCGGGTCTTCGAGTCGCGGGATGACGTGCTGGTAGACCTTGCGCCATTCACCCCGGGTGGCGTTCTTCCTGATCCGAAGAGCGCCAACCTTCTGTATCCATGTTGACAGACTACCCGAGATCACGAATCGTCAGCATCTGATATTTTTACTCTGACTGTCTGGCCCTCAATGCTGATGCGATGGGGTAGAGCAGCTTCATTCTCGCGGGGTGTAGATGTCTTACGGTGTTGGGGGGAAGCCTTGTTCAGTTTCCATGATGCGTTTGACAGCCTTGATCGGCATGTCTTCCTCTTGGTATAGCCTCTTTATTTCGGATTCATGCTGCTGCCAGATGTCTTCCGGCTGGGGAGCACGGGGTCGCTTAAGGGACTGCATTGTCGACGTGTTGCTATTTGCGGTGACTACCTAGGTAGCAACGGAATATGAGCTGCTGGAGAGATTTTTGGCTCTGAAACGAAGTACGGAAATGTGGAACGTCACTAATAAGGACCATAGACTTTCTCGCGTTGGAGAGAGGAGAGTGGCTGGAAACAGCAGAACTCTGGCAAAGACGGGATCAGGCTCTTTCTATCAAGCCTCCTGGTTGCCGACATGGACCCTCACTGCCTGAAAAAAGTGCACATGCGCGTGAGTCAGCCATAGGAGTTCGAAGTCGACCAAGATTCGACCACCCCTCATGGCGCGGTCAAAGTTACAGCAACCCCGGGAGGTGGACGTCGTGGCTTGGGACATGCATGCACAACTTGGCTGCGGCCTTCTATTGGAATCGGGACCGCCACAGTCGTCCAGAATTTGGTGCCCGACCGCAGCTTTCCCTGGCAGCCTAGCTCGCCCCCAGCAGGTGCTTCTGAACAAGTCGACCAGAATTTGGCTGCAGTGGTTGGCGGAACCAAAGTTGTGCAACCCAAACATGCGGGGTGGGGTATGACTACAAAAGTAGGCGAGGCAGAATATGTACCTGGGAGTTTTCCCACCTGGCCCGGCTCCCCGTGTTGCAACAGGTGCGCGCGGCCGGCGGGCAGCCACTTTTGCAAAGGTGCGAGAAATCGTCCGCAGCTTGGGTGTGATACGTACTACACCTGACCAGTAGTCTTACACGTTCCGAGCACCAGCTTCTGGGCAAGTTGACCAAAATTTGGTCACCTGATTTTGAAGTCGACCAGAATTTGGTGGTCAAAGCCCCCTTTTTTTTTTTTCTTTTCTTTTTTTTCTTCTTTTGCGGAAATGCATTGAGAAGCAAATGTTGCGAGGTGATCCTATGTGAACGCAAAAACAATTATAAAGAGTGGGAGCTCAAGGTTGTAGATGTGCTTTGCGAGATTTTCGTCAGATCCCCCCCCCCCCCCAAAAAAAAACACATACACTCTCCATAAACAAGACTCTTTGCTTTCACGTTGTTCATTTACTCTTGAAAATGTCTCTAGGCTCAGATGCAACCCCCTACTTTGCCCTCTTGAGCCTTATCATCATGTGCGTCCCCGGGCTATGGTGGCTTTATCAATGGATATTGGCGCGCAAGCGTGGAAACGACATACATGGCCGGGCAAATGGCTTTCTTCCGACTCATCATGAATCGGCTTCCGCATCATTCCCCCTGTACCGAGATATACGATCATTCACCCTCAGGCAGCATCTACTCGAACAACGGAACCGCCAAGAAGTGACAGCCTTTTCTTATCGACTGCCTCTCGAACCCTGGTCTATGCCAGAGCTCCGCCTAGAGAGTCAAGTTGAGTGCCCTATTTTTCGAATAATCACTGATGTACACCAAGGTAGTGACTAACGTCATGATGCGTTCAGACGGACGCTGGCATTGCGTTTCCCCGCAATACATACCATGCGGATAGCAGAAGTTCAAAGAATACATCAATCTAGACTGGATGGCTTGAAAGGGGATACAGATTGGAAGTTGGATGTAACATAGAAGAATTTATTGCACCATCGCCGGGAAGCAGCAAGCTAAAGAGACAGGATGGATGCTGTGTCACTGCAGCATCACAAGTCGTTCACACCTTGGGCCTGAGCGTTCAGCCGGCCGATTTTATGTCCTGCGAGGCAACACAGCACAGTACCAGTAGTCTCCCAGTAGTAAAAGGAGGTTATAAAGATGTTCCACTTTGCAGTTACAGAATATGAGGATGTATTCACATACAATAGTTCCTCCTGATGTTGCATTAAGCCCGGAAAGCTCGACAATGGCGCTGACCTCGGGAGACAAGGAAGAAAGAAAGAAAGAATAATGCTTTGCGACGGAAAACAAACCAGACAGCCAGGATAAAGGCATAAATTTAGGTACAGGGCCCATTCGATCTCCCCAAAAGCCATAAGGAGACAGACACGTCCAAACTTTGTCCCCAAGTCCTGAGACCTGCGGCGGACGATGGCTACAATGCACAGCGACAGCAAGCTGGCAACACCGGTCCGTCGACAGGCCGTGCGAGAGGGCAGAGAAGAATATCCCACCCTCTCTTGGGGTCAATTCGAGCGGGAGCCGAATGGCCAACACAGCCATCGCCGAAGACGCACTGACGAGGACCATCACATTGAACTGCCCATTATAGTCGGACAGCCACCCGGGCAGGATACGGACGATCAGCAATCCGGATTTGACAGCTGCCTGCAGGCCCCAGGTTCCTGTCTAGTTGTTCGCATAAATCTTTGCCAGCTCGACGGTCGGCTGGCTCAGTTAATCGTACTCGAAACTTTCATGATGCGTGCACGGTGCTGCACATGTGGGCTGTCAGATGAGTCGCTCGTGGCACACAATCAGGAAATCTTGCCAAGTTGTTGCTGCAGGCGGCGGTGACGATGAATCAATATTGGCCATAACAAGTCTAAAAACTCGGTACGCATGGTGTATGCGAGAAATTGCCAATAATGTCTGACACAATTTGTGCGAGGATGGATTCGCAGAACGCCCCGACCTGCATGTCGAAGCATTCAATCAACGACATTTGCTGGAGGGAGGAAAGAGACGGGACATCTGGAGGCGCTCGGTTTGTGATGTCGAGCTTCCAACCTTGGAGTGTGACTACCTGAGTATATCAACTTCCGCCTATCGAGGATGAAGAGAAGCGAGACAGCAGGGCACTGTATTGCCGATGGTCGCTCCTACGGGACTACACCGGCCTGTCTCCTTCCGGGCGCTTGCTTTGAACAACTACAGATATGTGCATAAGAGATGATGAGTTGCAAGATTGACTATCTTGGCGGCAGCTCTCCAGGCACACTACGTATCTAAATACGTAGGTAG
Source organism: Dendrostoma leiphaemia (assembly GCA_026120015.1). Classification (NCBI taxonomy): domain Eukaryota; kingdom Fungi; phylum Ascomycota; class Sordariomycetes; order Diaporthales; family Erythrogloeaceae; genus Dendrostoma; species Dendrostoma leiphaemia. The sequence continues at coordinate 114,946 of JALRMF010000068.1, forward strand.
TCACAGGCTCTCAACCTTGCGCGGACCTGAAACCCGGTCTGAGGACCAAAACGATTGGTCTTGGCTTGGGTTTCGGAGGCCTTGATGTCTTTAGCTGGCCATGGGGCAAAAGGGACGCATTTTGCTAACAAAGAAATACGAAAGGCGAAGTACGAAAGGAGGAGGACAAGTGGTCATGGAGTTCACTTGCAGTTCCTGAATCCTGAGGCTATCAAGTTCCAGCCCAGTAGTTTCTGCTAAACCATTGACTTTGCAGATTGCAACTTGCCGATCATCTGAAGATGAAGCAAGATCGCGAGGGCATTCTTTTCTTGGCGAGTTGTCATGTAAACTCAATATCCCCTCTTCATCAACGTGCATTGCGGTGTTGCAGCGATAGACCCCGAAGTCATCTCCTCAGGTTACACATTATCATTGACAGCAATGGCGTGTCTCGTCTCTCGTAATTAACTTCTAGACCGTTCGTATTTACACACTATGACTATGCACGATTACCATTTGACTATGCACGATTACCATGCTATTAAGGCAGTTGAATAAGCGCAAACGAATCAAAGCTTTAGGGACAGATTTGCTTACGGTTTCACAGCTTGAGTTGGCAGTAGATCACTGCAGGTGATAGAGCTCGAGAGTTTGGATGGGGATCTCCGGGACTGTGGTGATTGGGCAGGGAAGCGAAAGCGATCAAGAACCTGCACAGTAGAGTTGATTCCTGAAAGTGAGAATTGACAAAGAAGCTTCCGCTGTGATTGCGCAGTGACAGTTGCATGACTTCGTGGGCGGAGAACGCGGTCCGCGTGTCCGAATCGGTTGATCCCGAGCAACTCAGTCTGCATCATCGGGGGTATCAGGCAACGAATGATATAGTACTTAGTGCCACTTGTTTCCATAGTGTCTTGAACATCTAGAGACTCTGGAGTTAGCCTCTACTCAGTCATCTTCAACATCTAAATTATCAATCACAAGCTATCTGGATCCTTACTTGTCTGCAAACATCCTCCGTCTCTGTCAACATGTTGCCCATCTGGCTTCTGCTGGGGCTTCCACCCATTTACTATGTCATCTCCTCCATCCTCTCGTTCCTGCGGAATCTCCGTGCTGCTCGCAGGACGGGTCTGCCAGTAGTCATCAGCCTGGTGGACCGGTCCAATCCGCTCTGGATCGCATGCCAGAAATCGCTGGCACCACTGTTGGTCAGGCTTCCCTTCGGCTTGGGCCCTCTCATGCGGTACAACACTCCGGCCTGGGCCTTTGAGGACAAGTATCGCATGCATGAGCAGCACGGGAAGGTCTTCATCCACGTGACTCCTGCGGTGAATGAAGTACACGTGGTGGATCCCGAGGTCAACTCCCAGATACTCAACAGGACCAGGGACTTTGACAAGACGATGAAGCAAGTGAGGAGGCCCAACATGTTCGGCAGCCGTAGTGTTGACCACTCCATCGGCGCAGAGTGGCAGAGGCACCGAAGAGTTACTGCACCGTGTTTCAACGAGCAGAACAACGAAATGGTGTGGGATGAGGCGCGGCGGCAGGCCGATCAGGTCGGCATGTACTGGAGCAGCGTCGGAGCCGAGGGGCTGGCGACAATCGCGAACGATACGGCGACGTTGGCGCTGAATGTCCTGGCCACCGCCGCCTCGGGGAGGAGCTGGGACTTCAGTGCTGCCGACCACATCAGCAGCAGTGGTCAGGAAACTTTGTGGATGGACTACCGAGCCTGCCTTCGCATCTTGCTTTCCAGTGTTCCAGGACTGTTTTTCCCTACACCGAGGTGGGTGTACTCGATCCCGGCAGATCGCATTCCGTTCCGAGGGCTACGACGGCGTGTAACTGCCTATCAACTCTTCAAGAAACACACGGCGCAGATGGTTGGAGAGTGCAGAGCGAAGCTGGCTATCGGCGACAGCCTGGACGAGGACGCCGCGTTCCTGACTACGTTAGTGCGCAAGTCGGACGATCTCGGTCAGCCAGATCCAAAGGCCGGGATTCGCAGACCGGGGCTTACCGACGAGGAACTGTTCGGGAACCTGTTCACGTTCAACGCTGCTGGACACGAGACAACAGCCAATACGCTCAGCTATGCCATCTATCTGCTAGCTGCTTTTCCGAGCTGGCAGGAGTGGGTGCGTGAGGAGGTCGATACGGTTGTAGGAACGGCCCAGGAGGAAGAACATTCAGACTATCATAAGTATTTTCCGCGGCTCGTCAGGTGTCTCGCCGTAATGGTGAGTGTGCTGCCAACATATTACCTACCCTTGTGCAACAAGAACAAAAGCTGACGGTGACGCCTGCACGATACCCAGCTCGAAACATTGAGACTATACCCACCCATGACGAGTATCAACAGGGCCACTGCCGGAACCCACAGCGCATCCCTCCGCGTCGGTATTCACATCGTACTTCTGCCCCCTGGTACCGTCATGGCACCAAATGTCATTGCTTCCCAGACGCTACCGGAATTCTGGGGCTCTGACAGCCTGGAGTGGAACCCCGCTCGATGGGTTGACGCCGGAGGAGAGATAAGCCAGCCGAAAGGCACTTCGTACCAGTACTTCCCCTGGTCTGGCGGACCGCGTGTCTGTCCTGGTAGGAAGTTCTCTCAGGTCGAGTTCGTGGCTGTCATATTCAGCCTGCTGGAGCGGTACACCATCGAAGTGGTTGAGAATCCCCAGGAGAGCCGGGAAGAGGCGCAAAGGAGGTGCCAAGCGGTCGTCGAGGACAGCGAAGGGCAGCTCACTCTGCGGATGAGACTACCTGAGAAGGTGAACTTGCGACTGGTTGCTCGTGGGTGAGAAGACAATGTAGCTCACCCTCGATCTGTTGGGGTGGAGGTGGAGCGAGCAGTGACTAACATGGTCTTGATCAATGGAACGTCCATAGGGCTAGACGGCCAGTCTGGAAAATCTGCATTTTGTATCAGTCTGCTCCTGAGAACTCGACATGTTGTAGAACCTCCAATAGGCCATGACTAAGCCTTCCTTGCTGTAACCTGCCGTCATTTCCCATTCCTAAGTAACAGGGGGGTCGGTAGAGCCATAAAGCGTCGCAACGGCGTGGTGGGAATACAATAGGTAGCCGAATAGCTTGAGAACGGTTATGCAGTTTTTCCGTCCTATGCAGGGTTATTAGTTCGATAGGCCAAACTCGCCGCTATCTAGGTGATGGCTCGGGAAGTCTCATGGGCCTGTATGTCGGGTCCAGGCAGACTGGGGATGAATAGAACGGACCCCGACCCAATCCTGCTTTCAATACAGCTGCCAAGGTGGCCAGTGCTGTCTATTGGTTTAGTTGGACAGGCCAGGCGTGGGTATGAGTGTGCGATCAATCCTCCCAATCTAGGCAACGACCTGCACGGGTGGATGGAAACACGCGCAGGCAATCTTCGAAATACAGGAGCCCGCCCGAAGGAGCTCTTAGCATCGGTTCCCTGTGCCATATCTGGAGAACACCGTCTCGCCCCGACCAATATCGTCCCCGGCTCGGAGGTTGCATATCAGCTGTGATAGCACCGTGGGGCGAGGAGACAGGGAGAGTATTGGCCCAGCGACTAGCTGGGTAGTATCGTGTGAAATCTCCCCCGCTCGTCTGCTCCGGGGCCTTCTCTCAGCCCTGAGGCCACTGACATGCTGTTTATTGAAGTTTATTAGGTGGATCTGCGTGCATTTTGGCATCCTCGGTGCCTGAGCATAAAGCTCACGATGTGTGGAGTATGGGCGTGTCCGGGCGTGTCCGGTCGAAGATCGAAGTCTTCATCCCAACCTTCATTCAAATATTGGACGGCGACGGGGGCCGAATTCGAAACCCGAAATCGACCATGGCGTCGCCCATGACCACCCTGCTCACAGCAGGAATCACAATCCTGTGCGTCTACCTGTCGGGCGTGGCGGTCTACAACCGCTTCCTGCACCCCCTGCGCAACTTCCCCGGCCCCTTCTGGGCCAGCATCACCTCCCTCTGGTACTTCCGGCGCATCAGGGACGGCCGCGGCGAGGACGTCCAGGCCAGGCTGCACGAGAGGTACGGGGACCACGTGCGCATCGCGCCCAACCTCCTCGCCGTGCGCCACCCGGACGCGATCGAGACCGTCTTCGGCACGGGGCGCAAGGACGGCGGGACCGGGCTGTGGCGCAAGGGCGGCTTCTACGACGGCTTCGCCCCGGGCATCCCGGGCGCCCGCACCGACAGCTTCTCAGAGCGCGACCCGGCGCGGGCGCTCGAGCGCCGGCGCAAGGTGGCGCCGCTTTACGCACAGGGCGCCATCCTGCAGTACGAGCCGTGCGTGGACAGGCTCGTGGGCCACTTCCGCGGCCGCATGGAAGCTTTTGAGAAGACCGGCGAGGCCTTCGACGTGACGGTGTGGTTCATGCGCTTCGCCTTCGACACCATCGGCGAGATCTTCTACGGCCGCGAGGACGGCTTCGGGATGCTCCGCGACGGTGCCGACTACAACGACTGGTGCTACCTCATGACCGTGATGCCGAGCATCGGCGCCTCCAATCCGTATCTGCCCGCCTGGTCCCGGACGCTCTACTTCGCGAGCCAGCTGCTCTTCAGGAGCTCGCGGGACGGGCTCCGTGGCATGATGGACGTCACCAGGCAGGCCAAGGCCTCGGTCGACGAGAGGTGGAGAGCCATGACGCAGGCCGCCGGGGACAAGAACTCCCGCGACGGCAGAAACGACATGCTCACGAAGCTCCTCGAGATCGTGCGCGACAGGGGCGACAAGGTCGGCTGGACCGTCGCCGACGTGCACACCGAGATCTGGGCCATCATCTGGGCCGGCGCCGACACGACGGCGACGGCACTGTCCAGCGTCTTCTACCACCTCCACCGCCACCCGGACAAGCTGGCGGTCCTGCGCGGCGAGATCGACGGGGCGTTCCGCGACGGCCGGCTCGGATATCCGCTGCGGTTCGCCCCCGCGAGGAGGCTGCCGTACCTCCACGCCGTCATCCAGGAGAGCATGCGCGTCCACTCGTCCCTGGGCTTCGGGCTCCCGCGCGAGGTGCCGCCCGGGGGTGCCAACGTCGGCGGCCGGGCGGTGCCGGGGAATGTCGAGGTCGTCATGAGTGCGACGGCCAGTCAGCTCGACCGCCGCGTCTTTGGTGAGAACGCGGACGAATGGATCCCCGAGAGGTGGATCGAGAGTGACGAGGAGACACTGCACAGGATGGACAGGTCTATGGTGCAGTTTGGAGCTGGTCCCAGGGTATGCGTCGGGAGGCACATTACTCACATTGAGATGTACAAACTACTCCCACTGATCCTGAGAGACTTCGAATTTGAGTTGCTGGTGGACAAGTGGGAAGTCTATAGCGGCTGGTTCAATATGCCCAGCAATGTTTTGTGTCGGGTCAAGAGAAGGAGTGACTCACGTGCGGCATGAATGAGCCATGCTAATCAAGAGCCTGGAAAAGATTTTGATACCCTTTTTAGGCTGCGGTGGTTTCATGGTTGGGTGTTTGGTTCTGGAATTCATTCTTTCTCGACACCAGCACCAAGACCGCGACATCTTCGATCGCATGATGAGGAGGTAATTCTGATTCACCAATGAATACTATCTAGGAGGTACCCATCCTTGCCATCTCGAACAACTGCATTCATGCCAGGAACCGGTGTCGATACCACCAGATCCCTTCCACTAGGAATCCACGCATCACAACTCTGTCCCGAGGTCTACAGCCAGAACGCCGACACAGACAACCACATCCATGGACCGAAGCGCCTCCCTTCTCCACATCAAAGCTGCTTCTCCTGCCCCTCGAAGACCCCAAAGTCCTTCCAGAACCGGTTCAGGTACGGCCAGTGAATCTTCTTGATGTGGCTCATCACAACACGATCACAGTCGTCCGCGTCTCCCGTGCCTTTGGTGTTCGAGAACTCGGCGTGGATCCCCCTCGTCTTGCCCGCCGCCTCGAGCTCGCGCCAGGCCTGCGCGAACGGCCGGCAGCACGACGCCGGGAACCCCCACGACGTGTGCACCCCTTCCTTCTTGCGCGACCAGTCCCCGTGGATGGCCGGGTAGCGCACTCCGGCCTTCTTCATGCACCACCAGTCGTCCTGGAGCGGCTTGGGCCAGAGCTTGGACGGGCGCTCGCGGCGCGGGGCGATGACGTTGACGGTGGTGAGGTCCAGCTGGGCCTGGTCGACGGGATTAGAGGAGGAGACGTCGGATGATGTGGGTGGCAGGATGAGGGCGGCGGTTGCGCCAACGAGGGCGGTGAGTACGGCGGTGAAACGCATGTTGGCGATGATCTGAAGGAATTGGGGTGATAGACTGATGGGATGATTCTGATTGTGTGGAACCTGGTGTTGTATCTGAGCTAGAGGCGAGCACAGGGAGGATCTTGGCAGCTGATCTCTGAAGAGGGAGCTCAGACAAAAGCCCAGAGGAGGAATAGAGATGACCTGGATGGGGAAGTTTGAAATATGAACGACTGTCGATCAACCGGTAGATGATATGGTTGAGGTGGCTCTTGATGGACAAGGAGCGATGATGTGTATGTCGGGAGACAAGAAGCCCAGAACAGGACGGGGGTCGCACGCAGTCTTTTGTTGTTGTCCGTGGGCCGGTCTTCCCAGGCTTGCCGTCGTACCTTCTGATGTACCTGTGCGACGCTCACCCAAGGGCCAAGGCAAGGAAGGCATCGACGTCACGCCATAACAAGCTCGTCGTGCGGGTGCGCTTTCCAGTCCGTGTGAGAGTGGGAAGGACGGCTTCACGACGGACACACCGTAGGGTGGACACACTGGAGTCTTCGTCGAGATGATCACGGCAGATCCATGGCAGTGTTGTTCAAAGTGCAGTGTACGGATGGACCAGTAATGGCAAAGACGTTGAGAGTGATCAAGTGTATTGTATCATGCTAGAAAGTTCTGCTCTAGAATTCTAGGATTGTGTGCAGAACAGAGAGAATCCACTACAAGTTCGACACCGCGGAAACCATCCACAACGCCCCAGCCGATAATCACAGCTTGCCACCATGATCACCAAGAACTTGATGCAGCTTCTTGGCGTTCGTAGGAGTCATTCCCGTCAGCTGACCGCCATCGCAAGGACTGTTGAAAGAGGCAACGGCCAGCTTGCTCCACGCCTCCTTGTGCTTGGACCACCCCTTCTGCGCCTTGTTGCAGCACTTGGGGTTGACGTCGCTGAACGTGATGATGCCTTTGTCTTCCTGGCTCCAGTCTCCCTGCCAGCCCTTGTCCTTCTTGATGCACACGAAGATGCCCTTGATCGCAGCGGCGCCAGGGAAGCTGTTGATCTTGGCGATCAACTCTGCGCCGAAGTCCAGCCCACGCTCGGTGACTTGGACGGGGCTGGGGGATGGAGTGGGGGCAACGAGGCCAGAAGTGCAGGAGGCGAGGGTGCCGACGACGATGGCGGACAGCTTCATGATGAATGGCTTGAGTGGTCTGTCTGGACGGGTCAGTAATGGCTTGACACAGTGGCTCATGCCGACTCGGCTGCCGAATATGGTGAGAATGAAGAGTGACACGGGCATGGTGATACGCCTGGACCGTTGGGTGGGGAGCGCTGGCGACGACAAGCTTACCTGACTGAAATATGGTACGAGACCTCAGAACGGCTGAGCTTGGAGCTGTGTGATTGTACTGGAAATGAGGCAGTACTGTGTCCAACAGTCAGCAAACCTGGCGAGCAGACGACCAATTCCTCAGAGCGCAGGTGGCAAGGCTTGGAGAAGCGAAGAGAGAGAGGGTCGGAATGGAACCACAAACCTCAAGTAGGACACCCGATAACAAGAGGCGGCAGCGATGAATGCCAGTAGTGGCAAGCGAGAGTGAAATGGTAGCAATGGCGATGATGTTGAGCCAAGACAGATGGAATGAGTGTGTGGTGGTGGAAAAGAAAACTTGGACGTTGAAGTGGAAGCAGAGGCGACGGATGGGTTTTGGTTTGTTGATTGTTATTGACAGGCACCGAAGAGCAGTCGCCCGTGGTCACTGCGAGTGGTTCCTCCTTCCGTGTCTCGTTGGCCACGAGCTGCCATGGCGATGACTTGTGCAGGTGCGTCTCAGGCAGGAAGAAAGCGCAGGGACGGCTGCGAGATGGTCATGCGCGCTCATGTGGGCCCCCACCATCAACACTAGAAGCTGCCATGTCGACCGTACGCGCAGGTCGCTTTGTGCGGGAGGGTAGTGCCACAGCGACCCCCGTGCCTGCCTTTTTCACATCTCACAGCGAGCGCAAACTGACAGTCACCGCTGGAAACAACGTGTTGGTCCTGAGTGCACCGTGCGTAAGTACCCAAGTACGTAGCCAGCTATCTACCACATCCTCCCGCAATGCACAGCTACGATGCCTTGAGATCCGGCTGGGCCTCGTACTGCGCCGCACCAGCAACCGCAGCCACCCACGACGGCCGGCTCCTCACAAACACCTCGAGCAGCGGCTTCCCACCCTCCCCCTCCAGCAGCGTCCCCGCCGGCCCGCCCTCGCCGTCGCCGTCACCGTCCAAGACCCCCATCTTGATGACCCTCGTGTCCCCATACGTCAGCGACTGGCTCCAGAGCGTCGACCCGCAGTCGCCACAGAAGAAGAGCGTCACCGTCTTGCCGCTGTCGACCACCTTGTCGAATTCCTTGGGCGTCCCCCTGGTCACCGAGAACCCGTCGCCGGGCACGACCATGTTGGTCGAGTGCGTGGAGCCCGTGATCTTGCGGCAGTCGAGGCAGTGGCAGAGGGCCTGAACTTTTTGGTCAGCAAGCTGCTTGTTGGCCGAAGGGCCGAGTGGGGGAAGGAGAGGATGTCTCGCTCGGGTGTGATTGATCTATACCTTGTTTAGGACCTGCCCGGTGGACTTGATCCTCACGGCGCCGCAGAGGCAGCCACCTTCAACCATCGTGTATCAGCGTTTTGCAATTTGTCAAGAAATCCACTCGATTGATGGGTCATACCGTCTAGGATAAGAATTAACGCGGCTGACGCGTTTCACACTCCATTTATGTGTGCTCACGTCCACGTGATCATGCCGGCTGTGCTTACTTTGGCCGGCTTAATTACATCCGAGGTTGCCGACACCTGTCAATTTCTACTTGCCAGCGTCCAGCGTAGATAAGACCATCCCTTGTGGCCTGACATATGATGGAACAGCAGATACAATACTCAGACATCTCATTTGAGGGCTAGCTCGGCAACTATCAGACAAGCCACGTCTCAGGCCAAGTGGCCCGCAAAGGGCACACTGGGAACGACAGAGCATCCAACATCATCAAGCGGGCGGACGGACGAGACCACCACCAACAAATCCGAGAATTTCAAAAGTCTCTGCCACAAGAGGATCAAATGTCCCAGCAGATCAATCCGACTTTCCACTCATCTCCGTCGTCGTTATCATCCATCGTGACCGTTCATCTTCTCACTCAAAACTTCCACTCATGTCATCGACCTTCTCGTCGTCCCAGTCCCGCCCGACGTCTGAGATCTCTGACCAGTCGTCGTGGTCGTCGTCGCCATCATCGTGATCGTCCTCAGTGTTCACTTCGTTCGAGCTGCTCGCAGACAGCCGGATCTCGGCCATCGCAGCCGCGTCGAATGTCTGCGTACTGAAGAACGGGTGGTCCTCGCCCAACGTTCGGCCTTGCAGGATATAGCCCATGGGCGTCTGCATAACGTCCTGCACCTGGCGGCGGAGTGCCAGCCACTCCAGGAGGAACGCCACTGGATTGCGTGCAAACTTGCAGCGCATGGCTTGTGGGTTATCCTCCTCTTCGTTTTCGTCTTGCTTTCCAATCCGCAGGTACTCCGAGATGGTCTCACATTCGTCGTGGGATACGTAGAGGCGGCCGGCGAAGAGACCTAGCTCGATCAAAAACCACCTTGGGAAGGTGTAGTCCCGGTCCAGGGTCGGCATCGTGTAGTACTTGAGATCGTTGAAGTGCATCATGTGCTTTGTGACGGGGGCGGCATACGTGATCAGGTATACAGGGCATGACAGTCCCGCTCGACGGATGACCGGGATCAGCAGCTCTGCTTCCTCGGGAATGATGATGAGAGCCGTCTGATTCGTCTTGCACCAGAGTATCCACTCCACGGGGCGCTGTGTCGGTCAAGTCAGCAAGAATACCTTTCCAGACGTCTTGCCCACCAGGATCATGGCCTGATGATGGGTAGATGAGGCTGAGGTTTCCAAGGCAAGCTACGCCGCAGCCTGGCCTCACTCGATAACCTCATTGGCTTCAGGGAGACGCCAGTGAAGAGAGACGGGATGAATTCGGATGGAAAGTGTACTTACCAGGAAATTATCAGCATGCTGGAGCTTCTTTCCCAGAACGACCGTCCTCGCGAACTCATTGGAGCAGTAAAATCGCGATTGGGTGGCTCGCACATCGAACTTGCGGCCGATGGCCGTATCGAGCAGCGAGTCGAACGCGTGCATGTAGCCGTCCTTGCCCTCCAGCCGCCCGGTACGGACGAATTCTTTGATAGTGGCATGCAGGCCAGGAAATCTGAGAGCCCGGTACTTGACGGGCTTGGCGACCTGCCGGACCTCCTCGACCTCGAACTCGACCTCGCGCTCCTGCTCGACCTCTTCCAGCGCCGAGCTGCGGATGCCGTATCCATTGAGCTTCTCGCCGATGGAGTCTCGCTGCACGACCAGGTGATTCATGAAGGTCTTGAGGCAGGGAAAGGCAACGTCCTTTGCAGAGCCCTTGATAGCCGTATCCGTTGTCGGACCGTATTGCTGCTCCAGAGTTTGCCGCTCCGGTGCCTGGATGACTTGGAGAAGCTTATCGCGTTGGGTATCGTCCGTGAGGAACTTATTGTTCTGCCACTGCGCGTTCGTCCGACGGCAGAAGTCAACGCCCTGTGCGACGTGCAAGTTTTGGAGCTGCTCGTTACCACGGCATGTCATTTCTAATAGCCAGCGGACTATGTGCCCGGAATGGATCTTTGCGCGGTAGGTGAGCTTGCAAACATCTCGGACAGAAGCATCAACTTCTGGAGGGCCGATGAAGACTAGCGATTGCGTTGTAGCCAACTGGCGAAGTCGCATGGCACCTGTCTTGTGTGAGCCTGTGAAACAAGAGAAAGGGTTGCTTCGCGAAACCTGAAGTGAAGTGCGGAACTAACCTTGAACAGTGTGGTCCTTGGTCTGGGAGAGAGCAAGAGTGACCGCGGCTACCGCCTTGCGAGGTAGCTTCAAATCGACACCCCTGCAATGAGCCTCATCGAAGAAGACGAGAACCTCGTCGTTGATATTGTCGGCCCATGGCGTGGCGACAAGCGGGAGCTTCTTCTCTCTGCCGCCCGTGGACCGATACAAAACCCATGCGCGGCCCCTCAGAAAGTAGACAGCTGCCTTTGCGGCTGTGTCGTGGGCAAGCCAAGCTCTGACCAGAGATTCATTGGAGTTCTCCAGGACGAAAGCACCGGCATCGATTAGTACCCTGATCTTTTGCTCCCTCTTCCCCAGACTGGCCAAAAGCTCGTCTTCAGAGAATCGCTTACCCTTGTGGGCTGCTAACTCGAAGCTTCGGTTTCTGGGTTGTAGGAGGTACGTCAGAACCTCGGCGTTGGTCTGCAACAAGGACGGTAGGTCATTTTGAGAGATGGTGAGCGGCAGTAGTGACTTGTTGTCATTTGTTCCACTGAATCCGGTTGTTCTGGCCTTCTGTACAGTCTCGAGGCCAGGCTTCGGATACAGTGGGATATCCCAACTACCAAAATTAGCACCTGACCGACATCATGCGGATACCGCCAATCGAGAACTTACGAGGAGGCGGAAAGCTTGACAGTAAATGTCTTTGCGTGAACCGGAAACACGAAAGTGTTCAGATAGTATATGCAAACATGCCTATCGAAGCGCAAGTGCCGATAGAGTTCATCCACTTGGCCTGCATCGTCGCTGTTGACAGTGTAGAAGTGCTTGTACTGCTCCGGGAGGCTCTCAGAATTTGAGACGAAACGGTCATACTCTGCAGATGGGTCGTCTGACTTGAGGACGTGCTCCAGAGACTGTCGGAATTGAGAGAGCGACAGTCCACCGTAGAAGTGGCTCAGGATGGTCAAAATGATAGATACATCAGGGTGGCCAAACTCGGCCTGCTCAGAAGGGACACCTGTGTTCCTTTGATTAGCACACCGTAATTCTATTGGCATCGTGATGGTCAATAGTACAATCTCCTTTGATGAGCCCTTTTTATAGTAGCTCGCTTTGGGAAATTGCTTCGAGACCTCGCCTGCGAGGTGATCCCTTGTGGTACAAGCCTGCTGATGTTCCCATCTTCCCGTGTGGCACCTGCACGCATATTGTGCTGTCTTTGCTTGTGTGGGATGACTTACCTTTGGCCTCAAAAGGAACCGCAACTGGGGTTCTTCCAGCGTGCAGACCGTAGCCAACATTCCACCTCTTCTTTAAACATAGCACTAGTATGCGGTTGAGCAGCAGACCACGCATGAGGAATAAAATCTTGGGTGCCGACTCCTTGTCAGAGAACATGTTCAAGGCCTCTTTGATATCGCTTCTGTTCTTCATCAACACCTTCCAGTCTGGTTCGGTCAGAAGCCGGCGAATCTGTTGTCGGAACGGCTTAGAAGCCTTTACGGACTCCGCAGGTCGCAGAAATGGCGTTCTGCCGTTGCAGATGTCATCGACGATTAGTCGGTTGAGTTCGTCTTCGGCCTCTTTTTGAAGGAAGTGAACCATTGGGAACCCGGAACCAGAGCGTCTAGCAGCCTCCAGATGGACAATTTCGAGGCCACGCGGGAATTTTCGCCTGACCAGCTGCACGTGCTCAGCTGCAAGAATCAAAATTGACTCCGCCACTTCCCACCTCTGAGGCGCGCCGTCCACCTGGACCTGGGGTCCGCTAGGATAGATCAACTGGGTCTTTACTCCCAGAGACAGATCGCTCTCATCGACGATGTCACGGCAGCCCTTGGTCAACTGCTGACTGAAAGCGATCATGAGGCGGGCCTCGGCGTTGTTTCCATCGACAACTCGTTGGAGCGCGCTCAAACGGTGACTTAAAACGTGATCAGGAGTGGTTAGTAAGGCACCACCGCTCTGTAGAAGTTCTTTATGCAAATCGCTGTATAGGTGGATGGCTTCTGCGGATGAAGATGTCCGTCTGGCGTATGGGATGTGGCGTATCTCGATGCCGACCAACCCTCCGACTTTGAATTGAATGACCTGGGCTGTGGATGGAACTAAGGCTTTTGGAACAATCAATCGCACCATTTGACTCGCGTTCGCAAGAGCAGCAATTGCTAAAGGAATGATGACGCTGGTCTTGCCCGCCCCCATCACGAGCTGGCACAAAGAAGACGTCTGGTTCCTCGGACATATAATCTGACGGGCAACCTCGATTTGCGTAGGACGAATCAGGAGATCAGCCTCGATCTCAATGAGCAGCCAGTCGGGTTGCTGGCTGGGGTCCCAGTTCTCGTGACCGGTATTCTGGAGCTCCTCATTGAACTTGACATCCTCTTTTGTGTATCTCGCATGCAGCACCCGGTCCAGCCATTGTCGCAGAGTGATCAGTAGACCGTAAATCACCAGAGACTGCTTTACTCCTGTACCGTAGTTCAGTCCTGCACGGGATCGCAGCTGCTCCAGAAGAGTCATGGTGTCGGTGGCCGGCCAGAGATTGGCAGCGTGCAACCATTGGTAACGGCTGTCTGCGAGGCCTGCGATGATCATGTTGCGTTGCCCGTCGATCATAGTGGTAACCTTTTGAGCCAGTTCTAGGAGCTCGCTTGTCATTTGATAGCCTTCTCTTAAGTCTGCAGTCCTGGCCGCCAAGTCCTGCCCATCTTGCCGCCTCATGGCCTTGAGGCTCTCATGCAGATCCATGCCGTAGTTCCTTCTCAAGATATCAGAACATCCGGAAAAGCTTTGCAGGATCTGGTCTAACTCATTCATTTCCTCAGCTGCTGTGAAGGAGGCGGCAATTGGCGTCGGTCTGGACTCGACGAGCAGACGGGGTGAAATTTCGGGCCGCGAGCCTTGCCTCGGCGGCATCGGTCGGCGGATCATGTCTCTCAGGTCAGGAAGGACCGGACCATGACGAGGAACTGAGTCGAGGTAGACCTTGGGGAGAACCTCCACTTCGAGTGATGCATCGGACTCGTCAAGAATATCGTCGGAAGACGTATACCGGTCAAGGATTTTCTGGACATCGTCGACGTACTCACTGAACTGAAAATTCGCATAAAGTCGGTCCCAGAATGGCGAAATGGCCTCAAAGGCTTCATCCTCACTGAATATCTTTATCTCTGGAGTGAAGCCGTCCAAGGTGGGCCGCGGCGCGGGCCATTGTCGACAAAGAAACTTGCTCAAACGCCTGCTTTCCTCCTCGCAACGATGAAGATGTGCATCTCGAGCAGCCTCTGCATGCTTGGCTTTGCGAGGCGCGTGGAACTCTGGCCAGAGGGGTCGCATGAGGCGCTCTAGCATGTCGACGCTTGGAGCATCCTCTAGCCCAAAAGCAACGAAGACGGGATGAGACGGTGGCTGGATAACCTTCAGGGCGTCCAGCCGTCCGAAGGCGACTGTTGTTCGCAATAGCTGCATCTCATTGGCGTCCGGACGGTCGAAACTCAGCAATGCCAGGCGGAACGCAAGGCCGAAAATTTGGCCCGAGTCCAAACCCCTGCTGAAATTGACCAAATCTCCGAATTGCTCGATCACAGGATCTTCCACCAATTTGCTAAGGCTGTCGCTGACGGAGGACTCCTGTGTGCAAAGTCAGTAATTTGATATTCTGAGCCCAAGACGTGATATAATCATCTGATGGATCGAAAATGCGGGGCTGAAAGCAATATGAGTCGAACCTCCAAATGACATCTATTCAAACGCTGGTCCACAGAGTAATACTCTTTGGGATAGGCATCTTTGGGACGGTCATCTTCGGCTATTGTCTTCGACCAGCTCTTCTCCATGTCAAGTGGCCACCGAAAGAGTTTCGATACATGAGGGGATCGAACTGACCTTGAAACCGCCAACAACCCCGGGTCCATGAAGCAATGTCTGCAGTCTGGGTCCAGCGCCAAGGCGAAACGGGCGCCGAAACAGCAAAGTCGCAATCTCAACAACATTGCGAGCGTACAGCGAGTTTCGATCCTGGCCTCTGGGCTGATATATCATGTCCTGTGGCATGTCGGGAGAGTGTAATCTAGAAGACTCAAATACCATGCGGCGCGCCATTCCCCGTCGTCTGAGGTGTGACGTAGGCTCCATGTCATCCAAAATGCCCGTATTGTTATGAAATGGCTCCAGTCGCTGGGACTTGCGAATCAATTGGCTAGCCAATACCTCAAAGCGGTCGTGTTGAGGCGTCATGGTCAGGTGGCCATCAAAGGTCGTCTTTGTGAGCCGTCGCTTTTCCTTGGGATAGTACTCTCTGCTTGGCGAGAGAGTAGCGATCCAGTCCAGCCGTGCAGCGGCTGGACCAAGAGGCTGCCAAGGCTGAGTTTGCCCGGACTCAAGGATGCGAAATGCCTCTTCAACACCAGTCCGGCCTGTGAGAGGGTCTGGTATGGGAAACGAGGTGAGGGCATGCAGATACGCTTGAGTGAAGAGCAACGGCGGCTCAGGGGCGCACGTCAACTTTCCCACAGTAGGATTGATGTCGTAGCGAAAGTAAGCGACAAAGCCGGTCGAGTCCAGGGTAACTTGCTGATGCGGGCCTACTAAGCGGTATCGGGGCTTGCCCTGCGGGACCAAGACGGCTCTCTTTGTCCCGTTCTTGACATCTCGGAGAACAATCTTGCTGTCCAAGCCGTAGAAAGTTCCTGCATCCTGCGATGGGTCAACCTCCATCTTCAGCTTAGGCTCTTCCAGCCGAGCTTCTCTGTTGACGAAAAAGAACAATTCCAGTCGACTGAGGTTGACAGACAGGCGTCCTCTGGAAGGTTGAGACATCATGATCCGCCCTGGCTCCTCGAATGAGTCAAAGATCTTGGCTACTCGTCGCGCAAGTTGTGAGAGGGGATCAATAAGACGCCACTTGGGGGCCTTGTCGGGGCCCCGTCTGGCCTCCCGATGGATCAGATCGATGATCCAGTCATTCACTCGGGTTTTCCAAATGTTTGGGCGACGCCTGATCTCAACACGCTTCCCATGGAGGTCAAGCCAGTGGACACATCCTTCGATCAAGTTGAGAGGCAGATCTGAAACTCCGTTCGTTGTAAAAATTTCAGGGGGAAGCAGCTCCATCAGACCGTAGCGCGATAGAGAACGAATTACCACGTCGTCACCGCGAAGACCGAAATGAATCTGCTGGCCATTGCAGTTACCATTTAACTGGTGTGTACAGCCAGCGAGACTAGACGCAAAAGTTCGCAGATGTGCCTCGCCAAACAGTGATTTGACCATAGGAGAGTTTCGTATCTTTGCTGGAAGCCGCCCGAGAGGCCTGCCATTGACCAGCAAAAACCCTTCCACAAAGTTGAAATGGACACTCTGGTGGAACTCAAAGTCGGGGCAAATCGTGGTCGCCTGGCAAGCGATCCAGTTCTCTTCGACATGATCCCAGGATGAGAATTTGGTCTTGCTCTGTTTCCCACCCGCGTTAGCGTCCGATACGCCCCATACGTCAGAAATAGCCTTGTCCACAACACCCGGCGACTTCAAAATGGATGCCTTAACCCGTGAACGGATTCCATGAGCCATTCTTGTATCTCTCACAAGCATCGCCTTCAGGGCTGGATCATCCTGCATCGCTTGTGCGACCATGAACTCTTGCAAGGCAAGGCTAGCCTGACAATAGGTGTAGAGATCCTCCGGGCTGAGTAGACCTGAAGCCAGAGAGAATGTTCTGCGAACCAGAATCGACGCTCTGAAAGCATATCTAGTAATTCTCTCTGCGGTGTTGGCATCCTTGGCATTCTTGAACTCATGTCGAAGGCGAGGAATCCACTTCAAAGTCGCCTTCCGGGCCGACTTGATCAAATTCATGGCCATAGACGGAGCTGTCGTCTGACGCTGGTCTACAGAAGACTTCGCGTGTCGGGAAAGCGAATAAAGTCGTTCGCTGAGGGTGACGAGCAGTTCCATGCAGTTGGCCTCGCGGAAATTGTCTGATATGGTTGACATCCTGGACTCGATCCGCTCAGCAAAAGATTGACAAAATGACTCATCTTTGAAGACGACGAAGGCATCTCGCAATACATGTCCCTCACTAGAAGGGCCTGCCTGAAGTGCCAAGTCAATCAGGAGTTGTGCCGTGAATTCATTGCTGAAACTTAAGTTCGACGAGCCCAATTCCCGGAGAATATTCAAGAATCTCTGAGATGACCCAAATAGAAGAGTCTGGGATGACGAAAACTCGTGAAGAGATGCCTGGTGGGGACAGTGCGGCTGGTTCACAAGCGTCTGGTAAGACGACGGGCCGTGAACAACGGCCGGAGGATGAGGTTGGGGCGCCATCACCTCCTTCAACGACCATGGAATCGATAACCCACAGCAGTGCTGCAGAGTTAAGGAATTATGATCGAGATCGCTAACCCATATTCCTGTGTCGTAGTCGTACAGCTCAAACTTCGGGCCGAAGGGCAGCAACACATCTTCGATCGAACTGTGTCGGACCTTGATCTCACCAAAGTGTGTCTGCGTAAACGACTTCGCAGTGCTCGCCAGAGAAATTCCACCGACTACTTCTGTCTCCTCCGAGTATTGCGAAAGCTGCTCAAAATCTAGGAACTTGAGAGGTGTTTGGCCTTCCTGGATCTCAGTAGGATGGGCAAGATCCCGCATCAGACGGAAGGTTGCATTGCGATACGCCTGGAAATCACGGGGCAGCATTAATTCGAAGACGAGCTCGGCTTGCTCCAGGGTACGAGTCGGCAGATACTCCTCAAAAATGCTGATCTCCAGACGATTTCTCTGTCGCCACAGAAAACACTTGGTGCAGTTCTTGATGTCCTCATCGGACCGCTTGCCATTCAGGCCCGTGAAAGTGCACAGGCACTTCAGACCGGCAATCCTGGCTGTGAGATTGTCACATTCTGCCAAAGCTTCGTCCCACTCCGTTGCCTTGTCGTCCCTAGCATCGTCTGCATCCGATTGAATCCCGTCTCGCAGTCCTTGGAGATGCATGGACTGGATGAATGACTGGTGAGCAAAGGAGTCGGCGGTGTTGAACGATGCAAAAATATTTGGTCGACGCGCATGATCCTTCCGCCTCTGCAGATGCTGTTGAATGGCATGAATTCGGTCCAGGTCGCGTACGTTGGCCAGCTGTAGGACATCCAAAAGGTTGGGCCGGAAGACTGGTTCGTATTCTCGAAGCAAGGAATGGCTGCGTATGGACTGCGCATCCATCAATGTCCACAATTCGAACAGATTCAGGATGAATCGACTTGTTTGCTCTCGAGACGTTTGATAAGAATCGGCAACCCTCTCCATGTAGTTATGGATCCGCTGGGCAGTCTCGACACAGCAATGGTCTGCAGCATTCTCAGCAACCTCACCGTTGGTGTGTCTGTTCTGGATCGTCTCTTCGAGATCTGCCAGGTCGAAATACTTCCTAGTGAACTTCTGCACCTGCTTAATGCCCTCGTCGCTGATTTGAAGTGGTCCGATGAATCTGACTGGCGCCTCTGGTGCAGGGCGTAGTCGCAACACGTTGTCGAGATACTTCCCGCTCGATAACAAAGAGAGCCGCGTGTCGGTGGCGTTGGCATAGGTTGGTAGTCGAGGAATGGATCTGATTGTTCTGGTCTTGAAATTCTCCCATGCCAGATCAACTTGATTGGAGACACCATCGATGATAGTTCTGAACCAGGGGTCAGCAACTTCGAAAAAATGGACGTATATGCTGTCTCCGGGCACTTGAGACTTTTCCATCTCCAGCTTGGCCAGACGTCTGCATATCTTCGATCTCAGGAGCAGCGTAAGCTCTGGTTTAAAGCTGCCGCAATGTTGCAGCATAAACGAGGACAAGAGAGTCGTGTTGAGAAATTTGTAGCATGCGCGGCCTTCAAGGTCTCCAAGGTTGAGACATAACAAGCGCTGTGTTGCAACCCGCAAGATCAGCCAGAAAGGGTGTCTCCTCCAAGGAAGGAGAGAGTCTTCGATGTTGACGTCGTCGCGGACCCGCTTCTTGAGCAGTGGTACGTTGCATCCGGCTCCCAATGTTTCCAAGAGAGGCATGAGCATCTGTGTGATAAGGGCAGGGTCGGAAGAGTCGCGTTCTTCCAGGATGTCCGCGCCGGCTTTGCGCGTCTTGGCTGCGAAACGGCTGAGCGCCTCCATGCTGGAACACTCCAGGAACTGAGCCAATGACTGTTGGAAGTCGTCGTTCAGAAAGGTGCTGAGGGGCATCTGAGCCGCACGGCCAGGGAAGGTGCAGATCAAGGCATTCTCGGCAGCCAGCACCTGTTCTGAGGCTGGAGAGGCTTCGAAGGCCTCGAATATGACAGTGGGGGATTTGGCGGTCCTGTGAAAATCGTCAGTCATGCCATGATGGACTCTGAGGGCCTAGAGAAGTCGTGGTCGCAGCGTCCACCAATGAGCTGTCTGCATAGTCCTGGAGATGGGGTTTCTCAAGTTTGGTGCTGCGAAGGCTGGCGGGGCGGGGACGGGTAGGACAATGTTCACTGCTACTTACGCATTGTCGAGTCGAATGAGGAGAGCCGCATTTTGGTCCACGACGTGCAAGATCAGGGGTTGCTGCTCGATTTGGTGGAAAGCTGTAACCAAGGAGACTCTGTCGAGACGGCCGTGATTGAGTTCGCCGCAGACGACGAGGGTGTTTCGTAAGAGGGTCAGCGCGCTCTCATACGCAGGGGGCGCGAAGTTGGCGAGGTCGGTGACGCTGCCATCGAGGAGCTGGATGAATTGATGTGTGAGATCTTCGTGGTCAGCGTCCTGCTTGCCCGGCAGCTGGGGCGGCAGGACGAGGTGATTGAACAGCGTCTCTGAGGAAGACATTGTGGTACGGGTGGAGTGGGTGTCGGAGATGCCAGCTACATCGCACTGGTTACAGTGTTGCCGAGAAGATGTTTCAGGTGACGGTCAAATGTCAACGCGCGGTGGATGAGATGCTGCCTTGGCAGACAGCGAGATGAGAGAGAGGGGCAGGGTCGACGGGACGATGGCAGAGGGCGAGTTCGGGAGGATGGAGGAGGCGTTGCTTTTCAGGCCGCGGTCGTGGAATCTATGCTTGTCGAGGCGCGAAAGAAAAGATGGAAGGTAAGTTGAAGGGATTGACGAACGCTGGAAAACCGCGGGTCGGCGTTTGCAGTTGGTGGGAGAACCGAATGGGGAAGGACTGCTGCAGCCTCGCGGCTGACTCATCCACGGGCCCACCTTTCTGGTCGATGACTGGGTGTTCTTTTATCGATTGTCGTGGGAGGTCTCAAAAAAAATGGAGGCCCTGACACATTCCTGGGAGTTAGGCATTGTCAGTGGCACAATGCCTGATACATACTTCTCTCCTCAGATATGTTGCCCGGGTAGCCGGTACCACCTCCTCTCAGCCTTGTTTGTCATCAACGTCTGGACAGCCATTGTCAAGAAGACAGGTCACAAATCAGTCCAAAATCAGTGTTAGAGATTTCGTGATGACTGTTCAGACCTTCGAGGTACGTCTTGTGTTTTTTATGGCATACTCAAATCCAGAAAATTGTTTTGATGCTTCAATTGCCGTGGCTTCAGCTCTTCCAATGTGTGACACAACGTTGCCCAGGTGTGGGATCGAGAATGTCGAAACCTGTCTTCTCAAGCAATTACCTACCCTAGGTACTAGTACGGTAGGTATGGTGTACCTGTGTAGGTATTGTTGACCTTTGCATTGCGCCACTGGACGTGATCTTCAGCAGGCCCCTCAGAGTCGCTTCACGTGTCCATGGCAGACTCACTGGGTATGAAATTATGAACCTTTGGTAGATAGACTGGGTCATTAGTTTTAACATGTCGCCAACGTCAACATCCTCCTCCACACTCTGCTACAATAATTTATGGGCTTCGTAATCGAACTTGAGGACTCGACTGGCGTACACAAACCGCGGCTACTTTCTCGGCCCCTCTCACAGTCTGCAAACGGATGTCGTTGACGACCTAAGCCAGGCTTGAACGTATGTGATTCCGTGAGCGAACACATGATATTTCGGCCCGACGGATGCCTAGGTACATACGCAGGTAGCCATAGGCTTACAGATGCAATACACTTACGGCCCTTCGGGTTCGGGGCTCTCCTCGACCCCAGCAGTCGGCACCATGGATATAAAGCCACCAGGATTCGACTGTATAGTAGCTACGTGCATCATGCTTCAAGGGTAGGTATGACTTGAGTGTCGCTCTCCAAGACGGCAAAGTGTTCCCTTTAGAAAGGGATTCTCGGGGTGCGTCCTTGCAGAGACCCAGGTACATATCTAGGTAGCCCACGAAACCGGGTTATGCATTCAAGACAACCGCTCAAGTAGGGCATGAGGCCGGCAGCCGATGAAGTCATTAAAATCCTTTCTATCTTGCTACGTATTTACGCAGCATGCGGCACAATCCGGCGCCCCTGAATCCTTCATGCAGCGGTCATTCGGCGGCTCATCAGACGTGCGTGTGGCAGGGGTCTCCTGCAGCCTGCACGCCTGGCACGGCGCCACAGGCTAACATTTTTTTGGCGCCTGTCGCTTCAAGCGGCAGAACGTTGCCGACCACGCCGTCTCCCAAGCCTGTGGGCAGCCTGAACTAACCGCACTGCTGGTCCCCATAATTAGGACACGACACCCTCTGCAATTCTTCATCTCCACCACACTAAGTAAGCAATGAGGTCCAACTCGATTCTAAAATACAGTCGCTACATCATCGTGGTACTCCCTCTGGAATGTCACCCCACGACGCCGCCGCCGTGGTCGATGAGTGAGGCGGGAAATTGGCTTTGTGATATCTGAAACATCGGCTCGACTCCAGGATCGTGCTAGGCGACGCCTCCAGGGCTGCAGTGCAGGGATTCGTGGTTTGCATGAGCCAGCCGAGATCACCGTACCGATCGCCTCTGTCACCGGCAGAAACGTGGATCCTCCTCGATCTTCAGCAATGCGGCTCTCTGGTGGATTTGCAAGAATAATTCTTATTCACATGTCGTTCGTTTCGACGCGCTGCCCTCGTCGTCGATCATTTGATAGACGGGATGAACATGCCAGGACCCGATTTTTCTTTATCCCAGTGCTGATCTGTTTTGACGGCAGAATTGTTCGAAACGACCACGTCACGAATAAATCCTCCGGTGGGGTCAAATTTGGACCGCCGTGATGCAGCACTGCAGCCTCACAAGACCCATGTTCGTGATCCCCTGCGTGGAAGAGGATCAAGCATTCCACGACCCATACAGATCCCTGGTAATTGCCCGGTCTCCGGATCTACGGACCACGACTCCTTCGTCAAGCCCCATGCCATGTGCCTCCTTCGCTCCCCATGTCAAAATCCTTGGCATAAAACCTTCAGCACTGCTGCAAGGCGTGGTGCGGCTCCTCTCCTTCTCTCTCCCTCCTCAACCTCACGCTCACACATCTCGTCTTGCATTCCGGGCCGGATCCATTTCTGAGTCTTCTCATTCCTTCTAGACCCTTCTTGGTCACTGACGATCTTTACGTTCGCTCCTCGTCGAACATCCATTCCTTCAAAATGCCCTGTGTCAGGAAGTCCACCCTCAGTTCTGCCTTGACGGCGGCAACTGCCACCCTCTCGGCCATCAACTCGGCCACCGTGCTGCCAGCGTCTTCCACCGTGGCTCCGTCAGCCGTGTCCGTCATCTCCTCCTCGGCGGCCTCTTCCTCTGTGGTGGCGAGCACCACGGCCATCGCCGCGGCCTCGTCGGTCGCCGCCTCTTCTGCTGCAGGTGCTTCATCGACGGCCACCGCTACCAGCACCAGCGGGAACACCACCTACGCCGGTGTGAACATTGCCGGGTTCGACTTCGGCTGTTCCACTGATGGAACCTGCACTGTTGACGGCATCACTGTCCCCAGCACTGGTGCTGAGCAGATGCAGCACTTCTCCAACGCCGACAACCTCAACATCTACAGGCTTACAACGGGCTGGCAATACCTGTAAGTGTCCCCTCTAATCGACCCCAGATAAGTCTCACCGGCGCCCTTTCCCTCACATGAAGAGTCATCTGCCAACGAGGCCACAAAACGATCCATTCCAATCTACTAACAATGCAGCAGCATCAACAGCGACGACACGGCCTCAGGAGATCTCGACGCGACGAACTTGTGAGTCATTGATTATCCTGCCTTCCAGGTGCTTCGCCCTGTTCAGAATGTCACTAACACGACGAAGCGCAAAATACGACAACCTGATGCAGAGCTGCCTCGACACCGGCGCCAAGTGCGTCGTCGACATCCACAACTACGCCCGCTTCAATGGTGAGGTGATCGGCCAGGGGGGCCCGTCGAACGAGGTCTTCAGCGCCCTGTGGTCGTCCCTGGCGACCGAGTACGCCAACAACACCAACGTCTTCTTCGGCATCATGAACGAGCCGCACGACTTGACGGTGTCCACCTGGGCCGAGACGGTCCAGGCCGCCGTCACCGCCATCCGCGCTGTTGCCCCCGACCATACTCTCCTCCTGCCTGGAAGCTCGTACTCCTCGGCCGAGACGCTTCCTACCGAGGCTGGTCCCTACCTGCTGAACGTGACCAATCCCGATGGCTCTACGGACAACCTGGTCTTCGATGTGCACAAGTGAGTTTTTTTCCTCCCTCCCCCATTGGGTCTCCTTACCCATGAATCATGACTAACAATGACCAAGGTACCTCGACTCGGACAACAGCGGCACATCCACCGAGTGCGTGACGAACAACATCGACGACGCCTTCTCGCCCCTGGCGACCTGGCTCCGCACCAACAACCGCCAGGCCCTTCTCTCCGAGACGGGCGGCGGCAACACCGCCTCGTGCGAGGAGTACCTGTGCCAGCAGCTCAGCTACCTGAACCAGAACAGCGACGTCTTCCTCGGGTACATCGGCTGGTCCGCGGGAGGTTTCGACAGCACCTATGCGCTCACCCTGACGCCCACCGGCACCACCGCCGCCGACATGGTTGATACCGCTCTGATGAAGAGCTGCATCGCCCGTTAAAAAAAAGACCTTGGAACATACGCGCCTCATCGTATATTGTGGAAAGACAGCCGCGGAGACTTTTCTGTTGTCCACTAGAGCACGTGCGGGTGGCATAGCATGGCGCAAGTCCTCTGCATAAGTTGTTTGCTTGTATTTCTCTTCTCACCAAAGGTAGATAGTTCCTTTCCGCATGTCGGAAACTGCAACACCCAATTTGGACATATCATTCGAGGTTCGCATTGATGCATTAAAGGTCTACGTATTCCGTGGGTTGCTTGGGTAGGTAGCGGAGCTAAGCCAGGAACCCGTTTCCAATTGATAATGTCCACGTAGTGCCACTCCCACAAGACTACTGAGTAAGGAACCCAACTGCTTCAACCAGATGTCTAGCCCACACCACATCATTTGCTGGAGCTCTTTGTGGATCTCAGCTGTCAGCGGTGATGATCACATGTCTTCCTCCTGTCACCTGTGCTGGATATGGTAATGCCAAAGCCATGACTCGGCCTGCCAAACACAACGCTGACACCCAAGCTCCCGAGGTCAGCAAGCGCGTTGCTCAGTCCGGCGGATAATGGCCGGTAGTGGTCGTGGCTACTTCACGTCTTTAATGTCAAATTCAATTATATTCGACCTATAAAAATTAGTCTATGCCTCATCTCAACTCCATTGGTTCGTACGGGAATCCTGAGCCCTAAGAATGCCGAGGTGGAGAGTTGCCCCATCGGGAAGGCCTCAGCCTCGTGTAAGTCAGTCGAGCCTCTGCGCCAAGCAATGATCCCCACACCCCGAATCCGGTTAGCCCCTAGCATTTCGCACGGTCTCCAAAAAAGCCTCTCCCACTAATTTGTGCATCAGTGGAAGATCTGGCCCAACCTGGCGCTAAACCTCCGCAACCTCGACTTAGGCTGTGCCATAGCGACCGCCGTGGCCCCAGAAGACCCGGCCTGCACAGCAACGGGCTCGTGTTGTCCTGGGTGCCTGTGGTGCGGCTTTGCAGGGGACTCCGGATATGTCGACGGCCGCCTGGCATGTGTCCGCCCCTTGGACGGCGCACTCGGCGGCGGCGATGACGCTACTACCACCGGTTCCTTCGGCAAGCCGGGCGCGTTCTTGTCTTTCAGCATCGCCTGCAGGGTATCGGCATCGCGCCCCAGGAACCGCAGGGTCATCCTCTTCAGCCTCTTGGGCGCGGCGGCCTGGACGCGTGCGGGCGGCGGCGGCGGCTCCTGGTATTCGGACGGCGGCTCGACCTGCGTGTCGGCCTGCGACTCGTACTGCGACCCGACCTGCGTCCCTACGTTCGTCTCGGCGTGCGAGTCCACGCGCGTGGTCGGGGTATCGGGCTGCACCTGTTGGTGCTGCTGCTGCTGCTGCTGAGACTCGTCCCGAGCGACGCTGAGAGACGGGCCGTGTGGCAAAAGATAGTGATCCATCTGCGGGTCGAGTTCGGGCTCGGGCTCGGGCTCGGGCTGGCGGGTCTCCTGCTGCCGCAGCTGCTCGTGCACCCGATCCAGGAACTCATCGCGAGGAGGCGCCGAGCAAAGCGGATGCGGTTCTTCTGCCGCCGGGTGGTGGTCGATCCCCTGACAGGAGATCTCCAGCCCGTCGTCGTCGTCGTCGTCGTCGTCGTCGGGGGACGCTCGGCCCATCGCGTACAGGGACCTCGTCTTGAGCCTGGGGGCGGCCGCCTTCGACCGACGGTGCAGTGAGGACGACTCGGCGTCGCGCTCGCTGGGTGTTGCTGCTGGGGATGCCGGTGTCTCGGCGGGGATCCGTGGGTCTTCCCGCGGGAAGAGGTACATGGACCGCCTCATCCTTCTCTGTTCTGTCGCTGAGGGCAGTGAACGTCCTGACCGTGCTGGTGGCTCGGTTATGGATCCGAGGCCCTCGGCGCGAACCCTTGGGAGCCCCTGCCCCGCCTCGAACATGGACATGGTCTTCCGCTGGCGCGCTGCGGCCCTCGATTCAGTCTGAGGCTCGAGGCTGACCTGAACAGCATTCATCCGCAGTGGCTGTAGTTGTATGTCAGGCACCGGCTCAATCGCTGCTACCATTGACGCGGACTTCTTCTTCCGCTCTGCTGCCTTTGACTTCGGGTAGAGCCTGGGGCTTAATTCAGTACCCGAGGAGGCGAGCGGCTCTTCCTGTTCTTGGACGTAATTATCTGGGATCTCCAACCCGATCGTGAACGTCGGACGACTTTTACGCCTTCGCATTGCCAACTCCGACGCCGATACGGCCCCCAATCGGGGTAGCGAGATCGCCGTGCCAGTGTCATCTGAGAGTACGTGTTCTGGCACCTGGGGGATCTGCTCACAGACTGCGTACAAGGACATCGTCTTGCGTTTTCGGTGGGCCGCTCTCGCATGCGCTGCTCTCTCGGCCGTCCGGTCCTCAGACTGATCCTCCGCGTCAGACTCAAAAGTGGCAGGTCCGTTCTCAGTATGCGGCGTCTCGCTCTCGAGTGCGCACGTTGACATTGGTCCTGGCCGCTGCTGAGGTGTGACCTCTTCTCCCACAGAGGGCAAGCCGCCGTCTTCGTCCTCGTAGGGTGTTTCGAGTGGACTGATATACTCGGCTTGTTCCTGAAAAACACTCTTACGGTTGTTCCTGAGGGGGTTTGTGGGCATTTCTGTCGACGTGGCAGCGTTACTGTCACGCTGTGTTGCGCCACGTCCCTCAAGGGCGTTCAGAGCCGCAGCGTGAGCGGCCATGTGGCTCTGTCTTCGCTGGCCTGCCTTATCAGGTCGTAGGGACATTCTGCGAAAGAATTCAGGTGCCGCGGAAGCACGTCGCGTGGAAGGCATATTTGGTGATGTCGCGTCCGGGGAGCTTGCCGTTTTGCCATCCAGTGGGGACGAGTCGCTCAAGCCGATGGCGACTGAGAGCCGTCTCAGGCCCCGCCCGATCAACCCCTGTTGGCCGTCGGCCCAGTACATGGAGGAGCGCTTGTCCATTTCCCGGAACGGGGAGGGCGAGTCTCTGGGCCGCTCTTCGTAGATGTTGATCTGGCGCTGCGTGATGAAAGATGCTCAGTCATGCGCATTAGAAGGAGATCGGCTTGAGAATTGAGGACTCACAGTATACTCGACATTGGAAGCATCTGTGCCCGCGTATACATTGAAACACCCCAGCGGGCTGCCAGTGGATCGTAGATCCCCATCCTCGAAAGCCGGAAAGGTTTCAATGCTATGTCAGGTGTTAGGAAGCTGTTCTCCGTGGCGAAAGGGCCCATAGGTATTATGTGAGGTTCACACGACTACACACCGTATGATGAAGCAGGTACCGGAGCCACTGCTCTCTTCTACTAGATCTTCCTCGATGCTTTCCCTTAGACGACCCGGCATGTCATTGGGATCTACAGCCCAGAATATCTGTCGATTTAGGTATGCTGGTCAGCTGCTTGCGAGACATTGCACGCATGTTCCCGCAGGGTGAGGGTACTCACGTCTGGCTTGGTGCCGTAGCCCCCGTACACAGTCTGATGCAGCACCTCATGATCCTGGGCTTGGATATGGGCAATCGCATTCTTTAACCAGCTCATCTTGTAGTGACTGCGCCTTGAGTCTCGCTGGAAGTCGTGCTGATGTGGAAAAGCAAATGTCAAGAATCAAGCTCAATAGAGAAGCGGGGAAATATCCATGGGCGTGACCCGACTATGGAGCACGGATCTTCAAAATACATACTAGAGTCTCCTGAATTCGGGTTTATTGGACTTCGGATGATTGTAAAGCTCCTCAAAGGAGTAAGTGTGCGGAAACGGATTGGTGGCGCCGGGCCACCCGCTACCCGTCACGCTCTAGAGCCATAAGCGTCCTTTGTGCCCAGCTCATCGTCACGCGGGAAAGAGATGGATCCATCGCCAGGTTTGGAAGCCAAGGACCTTGATACAAAGCTGCCGCTCAGATACGCAGCGATAAGGAGGCTGTGTGAGACAATACCACGTAGCCCAGAACGGTGTCTGTGACCCGGAGCCCTTGAAGACGACGATCCGTGCGCACTTGCAGGCATGGCTGCCTCAAAATGGTAAGCTTGAGTAATCCCGGCCTTAATGCGATAGTCTCGGGACCAGTCTGGCTAGACTTACAGCTGACATGAGACTAATGAAGTGCCCCGAATGATTCTATTTCGTTTCTTATCAGCCGACTTGACCTCCTCCTCGGAATCTCCATGTGGCCAGTCGGGGTGGGAATTACCAAGACTGGAACCTTGGTAATATCGACCTCGGGAGGTGCCATGTCCCTCCTTCGCATTTGGGTCTAGTACCTAGGTATGATTGAACAACTAGACGGCTCTTCGCCGTTCGGCTGCCGCACTGATGAAATACGTGGGGGAGTCTGCCGCCTGGCCCATCCTATCACCGAAAATGATGAAAGGGCCATAGTCAGACATAAAGACTAAATAATCGCAACTAGAGAAAAGAAATAGTACACGGGCAAATTGTCATTCCATTGCTGGCAATCTAATTGCCACCACCTCCAAAGAATCTTGGCCATAGCTCAAACAAATATATATAATCATTCATGTTCACGTATTACTTGCATATGTATTATGTCACCTCTTCCCACCGGCCCCCTTCCATTTCTCTGTTTCTCTGTCTCCCGCCTGGGCAGCTCCCAGGTCCCAGTCTCTGTAGCAGGGCTACGTAGTGGTCTGTGCGCAGCCAGCCCCAGGGGGCTAAATCCCACGATCGTCAAGGCCGTTGGGCAACCTCCTCCCTTCCTTCTAGCCAGAGCAATGCTATCACAACTATTACCCTTAAACAGTCTCTCAGTCTGTTATTTATTTGCATCTTAATCTCTGCGTCCCAGAGTTTTCAAACTTTTCACCTCTTAATCTTTTCATCTGTCAAGTCTTTGAGTTTCTTAATCTTTTCATCTCTAAGCCTGTAAGAGCCTCAAACGTCCAGCCTCCCAGCCTCCCAGCCTCCCAGTCTCGCAGTCTCGCAGTCTCGCAGTCTCTCAGTTGGGGAAGGGAAGAGGTAATCAATGATACTTGATGCTAGAGGACGATTTCTAATAAGAACAGACGCACTGGTGCACTAATTGTGAGCAATTCAATGTCATTGTCTAGATAAAATAGATGTGTGCATCACAGGCACCATACTGATCTACCTGTGTATTCTTGCTTTCAGGCCGGCTTTTGGTCCAAATGCCGGCCCACGCTATGGCAGTATCCCAATCCTCTGGCCTCCCACTCTTCCAATATCCTAATCTTCCAGCCTCCCAGTACCCGTTCCTGTGACCCGTGGTCTTCTATCCTTGGTTTCCAGCGCTGATCAGTCCCCACTACTTCCTCAGCTTGGTCATGAGATCAAGATTCTCCTTGAGGCCGCTCAGTGCAAAGCCGACCTCATACAGCTCCTCGCTCCAGCATCCATGACCCTCCTGTATGATCTGACGCTTCTCCTTTGGCATCTTGCCAACGAGCTTGATCGTGCCATTCTTGTACCCCTCAGAGATCTGCCGAAAGCCCTCGGGGTGTCTCGCGTTGGCGCCGCGGCTGTCAAGCTGCACGAAGATGTGCCCTTGGAGTTGGACGTCCTGCAAGGAGGAGCCCATGTACACCGTAAGGTGATCGTCAATCGGCTCGAGAAGGGGCACCTAGCGGCCTTCAACGTTGGGATCTTCGACGAGAATCACCTCTCCCGACCTGGCGTCACGAGAACGGGTTGTGCCATGGATGTCGCCTCTACATGCGAGAGGTCAGTAAACCTTCGTCTGGATTTGCCCACTACTGTAGTACTAACCGGATGACCACCAGAGTGCGCAGGAGTCTCTGAGCTTCAGCCCTCACGGTGGCCTCGCAGTCCGCAATCAGGCGCTGGTCGAAGCCTTTGGTGCTGATATTCCAGTATATGTGAGGGTTGGCCATCGTGCCATCGCCAGTGGGACCGGTCAGGTTGCTGGCTCCTCCTGGGAGAGGACGGCCACGACCAATCTTCATACCTTCGCGGTACATCATCAAAACTCGCGGCTCGCCGGAGCGGCCGCTTGCAGGGGGCCGAGCAACCACCTTTGGGCCCTTAGGAGTGCGCTTGCTGGTGACAGTCTGCCAACCACCATCATCATCACTCTTCTCGTTAAGATCGAGTTCGCAAAGCCGATTGGCTAAGCCCTGATTAGTTGACCGGTTAGTTGACGGGTAGGTTGACGGGTAGGTTGAGAGACAGCAAGTGGGTAATGGACTGGGTAATGCACTGGGTTCTTACCTGGGTGGTTGACCGGTTGGACCCGCGGGGCGCGGGCACGGATCCTCCTGAGAGGTTCTTGAACGCTCCAGGCATATTGAATTAAGTAGGCAACGTTAGAGTAAGGTGTTCTCTGTGGTGCAGGTGTTATTAAGTTGACGGAAGCGCTGACGATGGGATACGTTTGAAACGCAACGGGATAGGAACAAACGACAGAATTTGAAGCGGTTTTATATCGTCCCTAGAAGTCACATTCACAGTGTCACAGTAACGACCAATCTTTTTTTCATCACCTTGGCAATTCATTCTGAAAATTCACCTATCAATACCAATACACTAATTAGCCTCCGGGCCTAGCATTCACTGAAGCACTGTAGCTACTACATGCGAGCCAGGGCGAGAGCAATACAAAGTCAAAGTATGTGTTGATCAATGCAATTCTATAGTACTGAATATCCACTGCATCTCTTTTCCAACAATAGTACATCATCTCCGGTGATGAAATTCGCCAGATGACAGACTTCCATCTTCATGAATGCTAGTGATGCAATAGCTCAAAAAAAAGCCGTTTACTGATTGAATGATATGCAGATGCAAAGAAGGAGCACAACAAACGGTTTCACTGTAGCGCGCCTAAACTGAATAATTGAAGCTTTGTTGGCCTGCAGGGCACTCCAGGCCCCTGTGGACAAGGCTTACTAAGCACGTCCGCACCCAGGGCTACAAGAAAGTGTGTGAGCTGTTCTGAGCCAACTTGATCTTGGTCCTTTTCACTTGGGAGGAGGCAGTGAGTTTGCTTAAGAGGAAGAAAGAAAGGGTGATTGTCAGACCCCTGTCACTTTCACAAGCGACTGACTCCCCCAAGAATTTCTGCAAACACCCACCTCACCTCCTACAGAGCCAACTTCCCTTCCAACCTCCCACCTGCCGCCTTCCCACCACCTGCAAAAACTCGTCACCATTTCTTCCCACACTGTTGAAGCTTGTGGAATCAACACCAATCCTCTGTCCACACTCGTTTCGAGGCATATCCTTACTCGCCCCACTGATACCATCAGCTGGTCTTCACTCCTCCCATCGAACTGACTTGGAAAGATGGCGGACTCGCAAGATTCCATATCAAACGGCGAGGCCTCCACCGCGGATAACGCGACCGCAATACCCACCCTTTCGACGGCCGGTTTCTACCTCCCGAGAGTCAAAGGCCAGATCTACTTCCCAATGGACGAGGCGGAGATACTGGAAGACATCGAGCAATACCGACCAGGAGGCTTTCACCCCGTCGAGCCCCTCGAGTTCCTTGGCGAGGCCGACCGCTTTCAGGTTTGGAACAAGCTTGGACAAGGCACGTATGGAATCGTTTGGATGTGCTACGATAGAGCCAACAAGAAGTTCTGCGCCGTCAAGGTCCTTCGCGCCGACCTTTCCGGCCGCCATGACCTGTTACAAGAGCTGCGTATGAAGGAGATGCTGAAGGGCGTGACAGTCGAGGAAGCCTGGGATCACCATGTTGTCATGCCACGCGAGTATTTCTGGCAGAACGGACCCAACGGAAGCCATCTTTGCTTGGTCATGCCGCTGTTGGGCCCTGACATCAAAGAGTTATATTGGCACGAATTCAACAACACCCCGCTCCTCAAGCACGCCTGCCACCAATTGGTGGAGGGCATGTCCTTCCTGCACGAGCATGGCGTCTGCCACGGCGACTTTCGACCAGAGAACATCCTCTTCAAGACGACGCTGAGCGACCTCACCTTGGAAGAGATGGACGCGTACTTGCCCGTCCCCGAGGCCTACCCGATCTGGAGGTGGGATGCCGAGGACGACGACGAACCCGGCGGGCCCCACGCACCAAAATACGCATACACGCCAACGCATTTGTCACTGCGAGATCGGTACATCACGAGAGACATAGCCATCATCGACTTTGGTCTGGCCTTCGAGCTTTCCAATCCACCAAAGTACTCTGCCATCCCCACCAAATATGCCGCACCCGAGAATCAACCTGAGATCGACACTAAACCTGGGCTGGGTACCGATCTCTGGGCCCTGGGATGTACCATCACCGAGGTTCTCTGTGGCGAAACTCTATGTACGTCTTTTGCTTCTGCCTTCGACTGGACAATCATTGAAGAGGCGCTTGGCTCTATACCTGAGCCATACCGATCCAAGCTCATTGAGACTGGCTTTGTCGACCACCTAGAAGCCCCTCCGTCTCTCCCGCTGCCGTTGTTGAACAAGCCGGAGATGCTGGAACAAGAACGAGCTGTGCGTTTGGAGCGAACTGGCGCCGAGGATCTCCTGGCGTCAATCATTGGAGAGGCGGTCACAAAGCTTCATCCGGACTGGAATGATGCCAAAGGAAGACTAGAGCCGAAATTGGGTAAAGGATGGGGGAGTCCAGGGGAAGACACCGATGCCATGGGAACAGGATCCGAGGACTCGAGCGCCGAAGAAGAGGTCACAAAGGTGCCTGTCACACCAGCAAGCATCACACGTCAACTTGACCCCACAGCGGTACCTGGCGCAGTGAACCTTCTCAAGCAGCTACTGAGGTGGTTTCCGGAGCATCGCATATCGGCGAAGCAGCTACTGGAGCACGAGTGGTTCGAGGGTCGTCACAAGATGAAGGCTAGCATGCCTGCTGCCACCGACGACATTACTATCGCTGCAGACGAGGGTTCGAAAGCCAACTCGGAGGACCACACAAGAAAGGACGACTCTCAGGCATCCGCGGCTGACGATGGTGCAAGCAATCATGATTCAGCCATGGAAGAAGTCCCTCTGCCCACAGCAGATCACGAAGTTGCGGATACTCCAGATAAGCACCAGACACCGGCAGCGGGGGTACTGGATGTGGGCGTGGCCATGGTCAGGTCCGCGTGGGAGTTCGTGCGCATGATCATACGGATTAGGAACTAGGAGCGAAAGAGTGAGATGGAATTTGAAGTTGTTACATCCAACAGTTACGGGCAGCGATGGGATCAGAAGTTGCGTAGAACATCATGGAGGGGTGGCGTGGCTCAAATGGCACGTCTTACGCATAGCGCCTCGCACAATACCAAGGATGCATGTGTGTGAGAGGGTTGTTACATTAGGAAGCAAGTATACTACTGTTGACTCGAAATTGTAACAACTGATGCCATCAAATGTGGTTCACGAAAAGCACATGATTGCTTTCTGACATGGCAGTACACGTCCACTGGCTCATGACGCCATATATCGTGAACTCATTTGCGTCAAAGCATCTCTTTCCCTCAGTGAACACCGTTTGTTGGCCCGTTCCTTTCGTCGTGGCCGTTGGCGACCTCACTGGCCACCTGCTTCTGCCAAGGTAATGGCTCCGTAGCAATTCTGACAGGCCCGACATCGCCAGCCTCAGCATCCCTCTTCCTCTGCCACGCCTCGATGTCGCGATGATCAACAAAGTTCCCGTGTAGGCCGAGCTTCAGCTTCAGCGGCAGATGCAGAACAGCCAGGGGTCCTCCCGCCAGATTCTGCGCGTCGAAAATGACCACATCGTTCCTCAGCACGTCGAGATGGTTCATGAGAGCAATCAGGTACCCTTCACCCTCGCCACCGTTGTCCTTGGGGATAAACGCCGGCTCTTGGAACGTCGCGGTCGGCCCAGCGAAGAAGACGTCCTCCTGTCCCTGAGCCAGCGGATTCTCAGGGTCCCACGCGTAGTGGCCCAGGCAGTTGAACAGCCCGCCGGCGGGCGGGCCGCACTTGGCGAAGTCGTACGGGCGCGTCGGGTCCACCTTGGCGAGCCAGAAGTGCGTGTACTTTTTGGTGACCCAGCGGTCGTCGATGCGGCTGAACTCGCCGTTGGTGGGCCAGACGAAGGCGGGCTCGATGCGCGTGTCGGTCTCGGCCTTGGGGTCCAGGATCCATCGCGTCGTGGGGCTGCTGAGCTTGTTGCGCTGGGACAACTGGCCTGCGGGCCGCGGGTCTGGTGGCCACCAGAAGAAGACGTTGCCGTCGGCCACGGTGAGGTCGACGACGACGTGGCCCTCTTCGTTCTCGTAGCAGCCAGCCACATGGCCATGGAAGGCTGCAAGGAGATCAGCACCCGTGAGTTGGCACCCAAAGAAAGGAACAAAAAGTTTACCATTGTCAGCCCTGAACCAGATGATATCGTCACTCTTCCCGCCCCGCCGCGGCACCAGGCCATACCACTGGTCCTCGTTTGGATCCCAAGCAAACTTCTCACCGCCGCTCTTCATCCGATCGACATTCACCTTCAGCGGCGTCAACGGCAACACTACATAATTCTTACTGACGCCCATGTCGTGGATCATGCCGGCAAACGGCGCCTTGTACCACGTCTCCTCCGTCTTCCTCCCGTCCGCGTCGATGGTCCACACGACGACATCGCAGCTCCCGTCGTTGCCGTCCCCGCCCGCCTCGTACGCAAAACAGACCATCTCGCCCGTGTCCGGGTCGAACTTGGGGTGCGCGGTGAAGGTGGGCGCGCCGATCTGGCCCTCGAAGTCGTACCGCCCGAGCGTCTCGAGCGTGACGGGGTCCATGGCGAAAGGCGGGCCGTCCTCCTTGC
Organism: Dendrostoma leiphaemia; assembly: GCA_026120015.1. NCBI lineage: Eukaryota > Fungi > Ascomycota > Sordariomycetes > Diaporthales > Erythrogloeaceae > Dendrostoma > Dendrostoma leiphaemia. The sequence continues at coordinate 149,734 of JALRMF010000068.1, forward strand.
TCGCGAGCAGCATCCCCCGCCAGAAGGTGATGTTGGTGTTGCTGGCGGTGCGGATGACGCCCCGGACGCTCTCGTTGTCCGTCCACGGGTTCCGGTACCGCCCGAACAGCGCCGCCCGCGCCGCCGTCTCGGCCCTGTACCGGTCCGTCTGCACGTAGCGCTGCTTGAAGTCGGCGTGGCCGCCGCCGATGCGGATGGCCGTCACGGCGCCGTCGCCGTTGAAGTGGATGTCGTCCTCGAACAGCGGCGGGAAGCGGTGGTCCGGCTGGATCCGGTAAAAGGTCCCGTTGATATCCGCCGGGATGGTCCCGGACACCTCGAGGTCGAAGATGTCGCCCTCGAACCGCGAGGGCTTGTTCATGCCCCGGAATACTTCGGTCTCTGGGAAGGTCGTGGCGTCGCCGGGCCTGGCGAGCTTGCCCGAGGCGTAGCCTGCCCGCTTGACGGCGGGAGCTAGGTCGAAAATGTGTGCCATGATGACTGGAATAGACTACCTACCTAGGTGCTTGAAGGAGGTGGTTGCATCCCTGGATTACGCCTCACCACCGCAGCCCTGGACGACAGCGTGTTTATGTTTGACACTCGGAATAAAGTCCCCGTCAGTTGATGAGTCCTCTGTATGAGACGCTTGCACGATATCTCCGACTAGGCCGTAATTCCGCACGCCCGCCAAGAGGCTCCGCCCATATCCCAAGGCTACCTCGTCGGGTCTTCTCATGCACCCGCGGCCTGCCACTTGACCTCCCCGCCCGCGCGGTAGTGCACCCGGGTAAACTGTCGTCCTGCGAGCCCACCTGTCACTTCTGCAGACCGAGCTGGGGTGCATATGATCTTCCCGTCCGGTCAGGGCATTAGATCGTCCTCGGAATGCGGGGACCCCGCGTTTCCTGCGTTTCCGTTGTTTGGTACGGCGTGCGGCAGTTAGGGTTGTGGGGTCAGTATTGTGGTCTTGGGAGGTGAGGATATATTCTCCGCACCCGGGCGATATGAGGATTCCGAGGTAGAGGGCTGCCAGCATAGATTTGAGCAATCGAATACAGAATCAGTCACTTTCTTCAGCGTTGAGATTATAGGCCCTATCACACGAACTTACAATATGGAATCTGAACTCGCCGAACTCAAGCAGCAAGTAGCTGCGCTTTCGAAAGAGCTGTCCCGCGTCTCAGGTTTGTCCAGGACTCTGTTAAACGCCTAGAACAACCTACAAGATACTGAAAATTATTCCATAGACGAGGCAGAGGTCCGGAAGACTCACTTCAAGTATGGGTACTACTTGGACAAGTGTCTCTACAACGAGGTGTGCCCCCATATCCATGATCCTGTGCCCCCTTGCCAGCCTCCAGACTCAGTCTCACTGACAAGATCAGGTGGTCGACATGTTCTCCGACAGCCCGTCCGCCTTTGTCGAGTTCCTGGGCTGCCGCTACAAGGGCAAAGAGGGGATCAAGCGCCTCTACCAGGGCCGCTTCCAGCAGACCTTCGTCAAGGGGCGCAACGGGCCCGTCCACGGGTTCCTGCTGGACCACGCCATGATGCAGGACATCGTCGACGTGGACCACACGGGGACGCACGCGTGGGTCCGCATGCGGGCGCTCATGTCCGCGGGTACGCATCAGAGCATCCAGGAGACGCACCCGCGCGGCCACGTGCAGTGGTGGGAGGGCGGCCTGTATGAGAATGAGTACGTCAAGGAGAATGGGGTGTGGAAATTGTTCCGCTATCGGTACTTTCCATTCTGGCACGGTGAGTCTCTTCCATTTTTCCTTGTGTTATTTTTCTTCCTTTGTTCCCTTTCTTTTTTCTATTTTTGGTTCGAGAAGCCTACATCTCAACATCCATCTGAACCATGTCTTTATCGTCTTTCCAGCCGAGTTCGAGCGCGGGTGGTCCCACACCAAGAAGAACTACATCCCGTGGCCGACCAAGACCTACCCGGAGGACCCCCTCGGCCCGGACGAGATCCTCGAGCAGAAGATGCTGTGGCCCTCGACCAACACCGTGCCCTACCACTACCCGCACCCCGTCACGGGCAAGAAGATCAACGAGGATGACCTCCGGGCCCCCGGCTGGGGCGAGGACGTCTCGACCGCGGAGCCGGCGCTGACGCTCAAGCTGCCCGAGGGCCAGAAGCGCGAGGGCGCCAGGGAGGGCGTCGCGGAGAGTGCGCCGGGCACCAAGGTCCTGCCGGAGCTGGTGGAGCACAGGGCTGTCGATGGAGCTTGAGATGGACCGAGAGGGCGGTCATCTCTGTTCTCCGACCTGCCCATGGCCCAATCCGTTCTCATGCCGAGGTTAGGGTTAGTCCGAGACCAGCAAACGACTTCTAGCATAGTATAGGCGCTTCGGAAGCCCTCCACTATATTAGATAAATATAAATGCGTGGGTGAGAGCCGTATTCCACAGCTATAAAAAGAATTGGGTTCCAGGAGGGGTGGTTGCGGGAATGTGCTGCCTTCAGGAGGGCTGCGATGGTCCCACAATCACAAGGCCACCATCAAAAGAGGCTATAGGTGACGGGGGGTAGAAAATCGTTGACGGGGGTTACCCACCTTTTCTACCCCCCGTCAACTTTCTTCTAACCCCCGCCACCTGGACCCTGAATGTTTGCAAGCGTCCAAGTCATGCGAGACTGTTTTTGGCCGTCGGTAGTGAATTTCAACGTGCCTTGGGAGGCCTTACAGCCATAGCGAGTACCGTCGTGATGACACATAGACCGTGTCGCCAGTTCTGACACACGGCGTGCTGTACTTGACAAAGACTTCTGCACATCGTGAGAGGTAAGTGCTCTGCGGGTATCTGGAATACTCCTAGGACCTCTTCTTCAAGGTCAGACTATCTCCGACGCTCCCATCATCTCCCCGGATGTACGTCCACGTCAACTCCTCCGCGCTCTGCACCGTCAGCTTGCCATAGCCATAATGCTCATCATCCAGCGCAACAGTGATGTTCGCCCATCCCTGCCCCTCGTCGAGCGTGCTGTGGCTTTCAATATTGCCCGCGGCCCCATTGATGATATGGGTGATGCTTTTTCCAGGGTTCGTGTAGAAGGTGTTATTGTCCACCACACTGGCCTCATCAATCGTCCCGTTCGCGCCAAGAGGCAGCAACCGCTCGTACCAGTGGATGTGCGCGGACAGGTAGGCGTCGACCTCGTACTCCAAGAAGACGCTCTCCCACGCCTCGCGGATGTACGCCTGGTAGCTCGAGACCTGCGTGCTGTACATGGGCCGGTGGCTCATGACGATGACCCAGGGCGTCTCGGTGCGGTTGATGCCCTGCAGGTCGCGCACCAGCCACCGGTACTGCTCGTACGCGGTGTTGTCAACGATCCGGCCGCCCTCGATGGCGCCAAAGGGGCCCGCGTCCGTGACGAACGTCTCGTCGATGGTCGGGTGCGTCTCGTTCGGGTGGTCGCCCTCGGCGATGTCCCGCGCGAACGTCCAGCTCGGGGCGTCGGCGTAGTCGGTCTCGGCGTCGAGGGCGATGAAGTGCGCGAGGCCGTAGTCGAAGCTGTACCAGAAATTTTGAACGCCGCCGGACTCTGGGCCTGGGGCGCGGAAGCGATATTGGAAGGCTGTGAAGTTTCTGAGGAGGTATGGCGTCAATTAACTGACCATCGTTACATGTCTTTTATGGAATGCAAGGAGCAAGTATGAAGACTCACCGCTGTGACGGCGGGCAGCTGTAGTACGTCAAGTTCGTAGCCGGCGCCGTAGAATTGGCCTCATCCTTGTTCAGGTACGCCGTCAGCGTGTTGTTGGGCCCATCATACTCAGCACACGCGGCCTCATGATTCCCAGGCAAGACCATGTAGGGAACCTTCATGGTGACGTTGTTCATCCACTGCTGCCAAAGGTCATAATTCGACTCATAGACCACGGAGATGTCGCCGCCATTCGGCCCGCCCTGGCCCGGCTTCTCGCCCTCCGGGAGAGGCGTGTTGTAGCCCTCGGGATAGTCGCCCGGCGGCAGCTCGCTGCTCGTGCCGTTGTAGCACACGGGCCAGTCGTCGGCGCAGGCCAGGATGCCGTCGTACCAGTCGTCGGCGTACGAGAGGTCGCCACCGTGCCAGACGAAGTCGATGGAGCCGTTGAGGGAGTTTCTCAGGAGGTGCGCGTACGTGCCGTCTGCGTTCGTGTAGCCCATGTCGTTGACGATGGCGACGGTGAAGGGCTGGCTGGTGCCCGCGGCGGGGGCGGTCTTGAAGCTGAGCACGTCCGACTGTGTGGTACCGTTGGATGGGGAGATCTGGTAGTAGTACGTCGTGCTGGCCTTGAGGTCTTCGATCTGGACATTGTGGAAATACTGACTGCACTGCGTGGCCGAGACCAGCGAGCAGGGTGGCGTGCGATCATAACTAGGAGCTCGTCAGCTCAGCACGAGTACTGACAGGACAATCCTAACCAGCCGACTTACGTGGAAGATGTCCCTGTTGCCAGGCAGGTCAGGTTCTCGGCGGTCTCACCCCAGAAGATGGCAGGGTCCTCATTCAGACCGAAGGCAGTCTGAAAATGGACACTGACGCCATTTGGGATGTAGGAGAGCGAGATGACGTTGATGTTGTTCGAGACATTGGCGCTCGCCGGCGTCACCGCGGGAGGCTCGACCAGGCGAGGGTATCCGCTGCCCTCGACGCCATTCACTGACGGGTCCACCCAGTCTCCCACGGGCACGGCGGGCCCGGTGTATGGGTAGGTCTCGTCCACATCGCGGGCCTCGTTGCCGAGGATAGCGTCCTCGGCCGCTGGGGCTGGGGCAGCCGAGACGGCACAGACTGCGCCGAGCAGGGCGGCTGCGGTGGTTCTCATCCTGTCTCGCGGGCGCGGCTGTTGGGTCGGAGAGTGGTGGGCAGATGGCTGCCGAGCAGCTGGGCTGAGGCGCCATGGTGAGAGCAGTTCAGGGTCTTATACCTCCCTACTCACCTTCCACCGAAGCTTCGCAAAAGGAAAGTCGGCAAGGAGGCAGTGATAATTGTTCTGCTGCGCAAGGGCGAACCTGCATTAGATCGATGGAGCGCAGGCATCTGGCGGGGCGCCTCTACGCCAATGGCACAGCACATCTTGACCACGACGGTGGGGCGAACCCAGCCGTTCGGCACGGCGATTGGGATTGTTTGGATCGCCATTGGGTGGTGGACGAGGAACCTAGACGGATTTGCGGTATCTCCCGGATTGTGGCAGTCGGGGCCGCCAGGGCCCGCTTTCTCGATGCCTGTAGCGGGACAATCAGGGACGTCCCGCGAGAGCCTAAGCTGACAGGGGGGTGTGCTCCTGCTCAAGATGGTTAGGCCTGTTGCCATGATCGACGAGCCTAATCTGGCAGCTCTCTGGGACGAACCTGGAGGCTTATTCCCGCCGGTGCCATCTGCGCCCTGCCCGCTTCTTCCTCTTGACGTCCGCATCCACGAGGCTCTCGGTGAGCATCAACGAGCCATGCAACATCGAAGCGAGCTAGAGCCCAAGTCGTGCGTGCCCCACGGGCCCCAAGGCTCTTAAGCCAAGAGCTGTCAAAATCATTTGATAGCTTGGCACGCGTGACATGCCCAGGTCCCTACGTATTGCAAACCTCCATGCCATAAAACGCAAGATGAGCCTCAAGAGGGGAGATGGATCAATTCATCGCTAAATTACACCGCAAACTAGAAAAAGGCCTCCACAACTGCAATACCGAGGCCAAAGCGCCTAAACGGCACATTGTCGGCCTGATGGCCTTTTTGGCACTTTGGCGCCGGCATGAGGAGTTCCCCGAGTGCTTGCTGAACCTTGGAAATCAAATGCCGTCCTGACCCACAAGTCGTCAGTCCCAGTGTCCTGGACTCCTGACCTGATCCTCCTCCCATGCTGCCTTTTGTTTTCTGCATCCTCAACTGGCCTACCGGCGATACCAAAAAATTCCCTTGTCGAAAGACGATGTGCTTCACAGGCCACCATTCACTGTCTTCAGGTGGACTCCATGCCTGGTTGGAAACACCGAGCACCGAGCTACAAAATGGGCTAGACGGAGGGTTCCTGGAGAAGATCCATCGTCTCACCGATCTCGTCTTGGTCCTAGATCTCCTTGTCCTCAGCAGCAGCGCTCTCGGCCATCGCGGTGTCCGTGTCAGCAACCACCTTGCCCGCGTTCTGCTCCAGGCCAGGCATGTCGTTCAGAATGTCATCGGTGTCGTCAGACTGACCAACGGCCGTGAAGTTCATGATCATCTTCTGAGGACCCATCTCGGCGGCAGCGGCTGAGCTGCCGGCGTCGGCTCCTCCACTCACGTCCATCGCGCCGTCGGCATCGTTGTCCATACCCTGGGACTGCTCAGCCGCGGCCGAGTCGCTGTGTCCACTAGCAGCACCCTCCTTTCCCGCAGACTCGTCAACCGTGGCGCTCTTCTGCGCGGCTCCCTCCTCCTGGTCCTTCGAGCCCTCGGAGACGCTTGGGACGTTATCGTTCGCGGCCGCTGTCTTCGCTGAGGCGGTCTTGGTACGAGCCCGCTTGGTGGGCGTCGCACCCACGGCACCAGTGGCCTTGCGCTTGCCACGGCCGGTCGAGGGGCTGTCGTTGGGCGTGGGCAGCAGCGAGAGGTTGGCAAAGTGAACCGGGGAGCTCACCTCCTTGCCCTTGGTGGACTCGGTGCCGGATAGAGCAGCGTCGTCGTCGTCATCATTCTTCGAGTGGGCAGCAACGGCCTGAGCAGCAGTAAGCTCCTGGACAGTACCCTTGCCGCGAGGCCTGGTCTTGGCAGCAGGAACCTTCTTGACGACGGCGGTCTTGGGGGCGGGGGTGGGCGTGTTCTTGTTCTTGCTGCCCTTGGGGCGGCCTGGTCTGCGGCGGGCGGGGGTGGCGGCCTCGGCAGGGCTGGCGTCCGCCGTCTCCGCGTCCTCGGGGTTGTCCGTGCCCCGGTTGGTGATAAGAGACCTGGTCTGGTATGAGCGGCCGGGGCGGGTGGGCATCTTCATGGGCTCGGGGGTATACTCCTCGGGCTCCTCGCTGGCAGGAGTCTCGGCGGCGGGTGTCGCCGGCTCCGCCTCAGCTGCCTTGGTCTTCCTGGCGGGCGTCTTGCGGGTAGACTTTGCGGTACCAGTCGCCTTGCCTCGAGTGCGCTTGGCGGGGGTGGGCGTCGGCGGAGTGGCCTTTGCAGCGCTGGTGGCGGACTTGGACGAATTGTTGGCGGGCCTGGTGATGCTGTCCGCTGGGAGAGCCAGCTCGTCCTCGTCATCCTCACCTTGAGCAAAGCCCTGGCGCCGTGGAGTTCCGCCGATGGAAGCGCCCACGCTGCTGGTGTTGGGATCATAGGCGGCCTTGCTCGTACCAGCCAGCTTTGTGGCCCAGGTGGTTCCTCCGCTCTGCGTGACCTGACCAGCGGCGGGCTCGTCGTCTCCACCAGATCGACTTCGCCGTGGTGTAGTGAATCTGTTGGAGAAGCCCTGCTGGGCGATGGCCGGCGGTGCGGCGACGGCATCGGCAGAAGGTGCGGCCGTCATGAGGACCTGAACACGGCGCAGTACAGGGCGCATCTTATCGACGAACTCACTCTCATCTGATGTCTTGCTCACCTCACCCAGATTCTTTGCCGTTGAATCTTCCTCCTGTTGGGCCTCCAGATCCTTCGCAGTCGCGACTGCCATATCGTAAAACGGGGCGCCGCGGGCGATGGACCCAGCATCGAGGTTGATGCGGTTGAGACCCGCGGTCTGGCCAGTCTGCTCGAAAAGGCGTCGTTCGAGGAGGGGACTGGAACGGTCAATGGGGAGGAAGGGGTTGGTGGCCGAGAAGCTGATGTTGGCGCGGCGTGGAGAGGTAGCGGCAGCAACGGCCGACTCGTCGCCAAAGTACTTGGTCAACACTGGGAAAAGAAATCAGCCGTGTGAACTGAAAGCATCGCCAATGGGGGAGGTCTTTCTTACCGGAGTTCAAGCGGGTCTCAAGGACGCCCTTTGACACGCCAGCGGCGATCGCGCTCTCGAGGGCATCGTTAATCTTCTTGATCTCTTGTTGGTGAAAAGCATCTTGCAGGCTGCGAAGCGCCGCGTTCCGCGAAGGTGAAGCCATCGTGTTTCTCGGTCGTGAGTTTAGCAGAAGGTAGGGAGGTTGTGTTGTAGAAGGATGGAAGTGGTAAGTCAAGAGCGAAAAGTTAAAGCCGGCGAGCGACCGTCGAAATAGCTTTGGGTAGTTAGGTATGTGAGTAGAAGTAGGATTGCCCAGGTGACCTGAGGTAAATCGGCAACTTCAGGTAGAAGTGAAGTGAAGACGAAGACTGTGTCAATTTGTCTGGGTGCGAGAGAAACGAATTAATAAGGCAAACGCAGCGAGCCTCAAATTGGCGATGGGAAGTGAGAAGCTTGCAGCTTCGACGCAGACGGAGTTTTTCTCAGCAAGCGTCAAGTGGTCACCTGCAATGTTGCTCGCGCGAAAAGATTCTGGGGGCTTGAACGAAGGTTGTTCTGAAGGGGAAAACGAAAACTCCTTTGAGTTGCGACTCGGATTTGTCTTGACTTGAGTTGCTCTTGAGATTGGCACGAGTTACGCTTTGCTGATAGAGGCAAGCTGTTGAGTCTTGCTGCTCTTGCAACTTTGGGTTCCAAGGTTGACTGGCAGTCTCCAGCTGGAAGAGACGTTTTCCCGTTGGACTTTCATCTCACTGAGATGGTGCAAAGATGAAGAAGACAACCAACATCATCAACTAAAGCCTATGTTCTGATACGCTGTATTCCTCTACCTCAAAAGAGTAGATAGCTTTAAGTGTTTCGCACTGCATACTTCCTCTACCAACCTGGTTTGCTAGGTATGTCAACGTCCTCTTGATGAACCCTCGCTTAAGTAACCTGGCTTGGGGTCGTCTGCTCTGAGCTGATTCACTTGACATTACATATCCTTGGTGAGCTTAATGCTAATCACGTGACTTTGAGTTATAATTTAAATCGAACTCTCTGGTAGAATTGTCCCTTGGAATTGAAACACCCAGCGGAGGGAATTTGTATTCTTTGGTCCTGAGCTGGAAGACGAATACACCTGCGCCCTTGGCGAATCCCTAACAGCAGCGCCGTCTTCCTTCTGAGCACCGACTTGCAGCATCTCACCCACAGGTCTAGATCATCGAATGTCACCATCAGAGACCCGAGGCCGGGGCTGAGCAACACCAAGCTCCACGGTAGAGTCGAGGGTTGCTCAGGCGTGTTGAGCCCTTGGGTATGCCTGAGTATCGAGCACAGAATACGCCCGCTGGCAGGTGGAGGAGTTTAGCACCCTCACCGTGCACCCTCTCCTGCAACCCCCATGCCGCATCTCACGAGCCTGTATTCCCACGCAGTGGTCACATCTCGCCGTGATGCTAGCCCCAGTCGCTCTACCATATGGGTGCCGGCACGGACTTGGTCGGCTTCTTGGCCGGGTACCTCCCCACCGCCCAACACCCATAGATTGCATACGCCAGCAACACCCCGCCGGTGGCATAGACTATGTTGTTGGCAAACACCTCCGGCATGGACAACGCCCACATGCCGAACGGCGAGAACGTGAACATGACACAGAAGACGTTCGTAATCGCCAGGCCCATGGAGAGCCCCTCCCTTGACCCCCTCTCTAGCCACAGGTTCGTCGTCGCCATGATAATCACCACGTTGGTATACATACACCACTGGAATACCGCGTCCCACTTTTCGTGTGTCACAAACTCGATGAACAGCCACACCACGCCGTACATGCTCGCCTGCAGCAGCGCCCAGTACACGCCCAGCGCAGTATTGCTCGCATCCCTGCCGAAGGACCTCGCAAAGATGTGGTCCCTCTCCACGGTGAATGCCTTGTAGATGCAAAATATCTCCAGCGTGGCCCACACGCCCAGCGCCGTTGAGAAGCCGCGCAGCACCCAGTGATTGCCGTAGAGCGGGGCGGCGCGGCCCAGGAGGTAGCTCCAGGAGCTGTCGTGGGCGAGGTAGAAGCAGTGCAGCCAGAAGGGGAGGGGCCCGCGCTTCTCGCGCAGGACCAGCTGGATGGAGTAGATGTACTGGATGTAGCCGATGGAGAAGGCGACGGCCCCTACCGCGAGGTTGAAGGGGTGTTCCAGGCTGAAGGCCTCGATGAGGCGGACGTAGTGGTCGATGGCCATGGTGATGTGATGATGGTGAGAGATGCTGTTGTGGTCTTTACTGCAGGATAGACCCGTTGAGAACTCGCAATACCGGTATGGACAAGGGCAGGTGGGGTTTTATATGGTTATATGGTCATACCTAAGTATTTCATATCCTGGCCCACTATTTGTGGCACGGCCAGGTGGTCCGTGCAGGGCCGCCAGCCAACGCCCACACCTATTTCCCACGGCCGTTAATGGCCGTAGCCTAACCTCCTTCCTTCCTTCTAGCTAGGCGCAATACAATCAACCCTTTTGCCCTCACATACTATTTCACATTTTGGCCCACAGCCTGACTGTGCGCAATGTTTAATCTGTCCGAGAATCTAAGTAACCGTGTAATGATCACTGCTGGGTCTTGTGGGTCTCTAGAGTGCTAAAGGGTTTATATTAGCAAAGACGGTTGAAAAAGTATATAAATTATAGTATAAAGATATAATTATTTTATAGCTAGCAAATAATTACTAGCAATAAAGCTATTTAGAGGTAAATATTTAAATTAACAATTAAAGAGCTATTTACTAAATTTATCTAATAGTAAGAAATATATCTAAATATATATCTAGCTCTTTAGTCTTAAACTAACAAAGTTAATGCTAACCGCTTTAGTTTACTTTAGTTATTTATTTTAAACTAATAAAGTTAATGCTAACTGCTTTAGTTTACCTTAGTTATTTATCTTAAATTAATAGAGTTAATGCTAACTGCTTTAGTCTACTCTAATTATTGCTAAGTTATATTTCTTATATTAATCATTTCTAACTTATACCTTATATAAAAAATATCCTAAGCAGGGTGTTAAACCCTGTCGCCTATTCTTGGCTTGCTGGCCTGTTTTGTAACCTGCATGTTAAATGGATTATAACAAAACAACCCGTCGTGCTACCGCTAGCGATAGCGACAGCATTCTTTTTCTTTCTTATTCTTTTTTTCCCTCCCAACCGACCCACCTACACCTAGATCTAAGGTCACAATGCTACTAAACAGAGAATAAAGATAAGGAGAAAGCTATAAGAGACTAAGATATACTTAAAAGCTAGTAATTTTACTTAAACCTTCTTATATATAAAAAAAAATATAAATATTAAAACTAATATTTACTTTAAAAACATAGCTTTAATTAAGCTTTTCTTAATAGTATTATATAAAATAAGCTAAAGTTTAATTAATATTAAAAAAGTTAATATAAATATAATAAATTTTAATTATTTTAAAAATAAAATATATTTATTATAAAAGTTTTATTATTATTATTATTATATATAAAATGTTAGTATAAATAAAGTGTAATGATTATTGCTGGGTCTTATGGGTTCCTAGAGTACTAAAGGGTTTATGTTAGCAGAAATGGTTAAAAGAGTATATTAATTATAGTACAAAGATATTGTTGTTTTATATCTGGCGAATGATTATTAGTAATAAAGCTATTTAGGGGTGAGTACTTAGATTAATGACTAAAGAGCTATTTATTAAATCTATTTAATGGTAGGGAATATATTTAAATATATATCTAGCTCTTTAGTTTTAATAGTTTGCTTATATAGCTAGGCAGCATAGGCGGTTTTTTGCCTATGTTGCCTATATGCTAATTTTATATAGGCATAATTTAACTTTGATTGTATTATAGGGTTATATGCTTTATATTATCTGTGTTTATTTGTATGCTTTATATAAGAGATGTTTTAGGCGGGGTATTAGACTTTGTCGCTTGTTTTTAACTTGCTGGCCTATTTTATAACCTATATGTTAAATAAATTATAACATTATCTCCCTTTTTACAATCTTTATCTCTAAAAATCTCTAATAGATTTTTATATTCTTTTTTTATTATATGCCCTTAGTTTATGCCTTTTTAATCTATTATATTAGATAAAGTTAATAAACGTTGTCGTTGTAATTTTTTTTCTATTTCCAAAAGTATGAGAGAGCGAGATTCCCTTGTTGCAAAAATCCTAAAGAGTTTTATTAAAATGCCTACTTATTTTTTTTGCAAAGGTTGCAGTTTAGATTTTTGCAAGGTATCTTCTTTAGATTTTTTACATTGCATAAAATATATTTACTATAATTAATTAAAGTATAATATATTTAGTTTTACTTTTGTAAAGTTAAATAATATTGCTATTTAATATTAAAAGCTAAAAGATGAGATTAAGCGCTAGGAAGAGAAACTTTTTTATTTATAAAAGTAAAAGAGAATATAGTTAAAAAAAATAAAGCGCGCTCTTTATTATAGTATTATTTATATAAAAGAACTAGATTATGTAGAGGAGGAAAAGCTAGAGAAAAAGCGTTATTGCGCTGCTTTTAAAGTTATTTGAGAGGTAATTTCTAAAGAGTCTGCTATGGTAGCAGAAGATCTATTTTTTAGTGGGTTTAATTGGAATTTAGTGGCTATAGAAAAAAAGGTGTTAGATTGATTGGGTTTTTTAGATATTGTAGCTAATAAGTTTATTAATGGTTTTGGTAGTGGGTTTTAATTATTACGTTGTTTGGTTGTTTGCTCGTTAGTACTGGTTAAGTAATTGTGTTGAATGGGCTTCCTTGTATATGTACGTATCAAGTGTAAACAAATAATATAATAGGGTGGAGACAAAATTGTATTCAGCTTTACCTTGTATAAAGGAAAGGAGACAAAGTCTCTTGCCTCGTACAAAGGATTTATATACGCGTTTTAGGCACATATAACACACATGCCTAGTCCTGGTTTGCCAGACTACCTTAGTGGTCGGCACTAGCATCTCTACTAGCTCTCGTACAAAGCCGCAATGCTATTTATTCCAATACTGGCATCTTTTCTTTTGCAGCTCATATAGTTATATATATAGAAACTATAGAGAAAGGATTATAGTTCTTATAAAGGAAACGTATCGTAGACTTTGTATTATTTTAATAGTTAAATACTAAAAAAAGTAATTGTATTTATAAGGATTATTAAAGACCTTGCTTTCTAGTAACTATCTATATATGATATATTACGTATAGTTAAGTTTTTTGCCTTTTAAGTAACTCTCTGTATAGAAGGAATTACGTACGGCTTTTATTGCCTTTTGAGTTATAAACTTCCTTCTAGTGAATTATAGGCACTTGCTTGTTAGCGTTTAAAGTGATTTATATTTTTGGCTATATACAAAGTATAAAAGACCTTGTTTTTAACTTAGCTTTTGGTTTTTTTTCTCTTTCTTTTTTCTTTACTAATAATCAACTTTTAACCATACGTAGTCTTTTGTTTTTTTCTCTTTTACATATATTACTATTAACCTTTTAACTTGCGTAGATATTTTGTACGTAAGCAAACGAATGAAAATTTGGTTATTATGGCAGCTTTTGCCCTCGTTGCAAATATTCTAGCCTAGCTAATCTTTTATATAACCTTTCTAGGTATAAACGCTGGCCGTCAGGCTTTTATTGTGTATTTGGGCTCTGATGCCTAGTTTTGTGCTAATGTTTTTAGCTTTTGTAAGAATGTATATAGCATATTATTGTTTTTTTTTATTATACGTTTGCAAACTAATAAAATATAAAACCAAAAGTTGGCCTTGGCTAATTTGCCTATAGCTAATGTATAAGTTAAGGTAGGCATTAATTGGGGATATATGTCTCTAGCTCTTGCCAAGATCATACGATGAGACTTATACTTTACTGCACTGTAAGTTTATCTTTTGTTTTTGTTTTTGTATAAAAAATTAACGTCGTTTAGCATTGTTGCTAGCGTTGGCTATTGTGCAAACGTTAATTATGGTTATACGTGCGGAAACCCGAACTTTTTTGCTAATCTCTTTAGCAACTGCGTGCGCGTGGCAGGGTATTAGCATAGTGCTTGCGCTAACTATATTTGGCGCTTATATGCTATTTAGTGCTAGGTAATAGATTATATAATGGAAATATTAAAGGTGTTTAGTAGTTGTTAACAGAAAGGGATTTTTTAATAGCTTGTGTAGGATGATATAGATAGAAGAATAAAAACTTTTACTTTATATGAAATATGTTTTGTTTAACTATGATTATTATTCCTTTTTATCCTATTGGTTGACGTATCTTTTAATCTATATAGTAAGTTGATTTGTTAAGATTAAAATGTCGAGGGCAATATTGGGTTTACTCTTTATATACGCATCCGCTGGATTGTCGCTGCTATTGATTCATTGGATCTTTAAAATCTCTTTCCTTTCGTACAACTCTCAAAGAGTTATAATGTTAATTATTAGTTGTTTTTTCTATGTTGTTTTAAGCTTAACTAAGCAATTGTATATAGAGTAGGAGTTTATATAAATTATTAGTGGGATTTAGGGAAGATTTAGCTGATTAGTGATCTTTTTTAGGGTTGTATATAGGGCAATTCTAATATCAAATCTATTTATTATTTTATATAGCTTACTAGCTAGTACGCTCTTAGTGACCCTTTTGCATTTGGAGGAATTTTAGTGTATAATGTTTTTTTAAAGAGTTAAGTTATGCTTTGTACGATTTACTTTTTTACTAAGCACAATGATAAATCTTAGCTAAAAAGAAAGGTTTTAGTTATTAGCAAATAACCCATTGGTAAAAATAAATAACTTTACATAAAATATATTAAGAGAAATATATCTTAAACCTTTTTATGCATTGTTTATTTGCTATTAAATCTTTTTGTTTAAAAATATAATATTTTCCTTCTCAGGTGTACAGACTTAAGCTGCGATAGATAAGTTATATAAAGCCTTTTGTAATGATCACTGCTAGGTCCTATGGGTTCCTAGAATGCCAAAGGGTTTATATCAGCAGAAACGGTTAGAAAAGTATACCAATCATAGTACAAAGATACTATTATTCTATATCTAGCAAATGATCACTAGCAATAAAGCTACTCAGGGGTAAGTACTTAAATTAACGACTAAAAAGCTATCTACTAAGTCTATCTAATAATAGGGAATATATCTAAAGATATATCCAGCTTTTTAATCCTAGATCATTTGGCTCATCTAGCTTACGGCCATAATCCCAATAATCCAATAATCTAGCCTACTTAGATCATTGCTAAGTTACCTATAATCCCAATAATCTAAAGATTACGTAACTGCTGCTAACTTATTCTAATTTAATAAAATAAGTAGTTTGTTTATATAAGTGGAGTACGAGAATTACAGCGGCAAAGGTTCCTTTTTCTACAACCTTTTCTGCATGCTAATCTATCCCATCCGTCGTAGGTTATAACATTATCTTCCTTCTTATAATCTTTATTTCTAAAGATCTTTCGTAAGTCTCCTAGCATATTGTTTATATGCGTATTTATACCTTCCTAATTTATTATATCTAGCAAAATCAAGAAACCGCTCTTTAAGAAGAAAAAATAAGCTTTAGCCCTTGCATTATCTATTAAGGCTCTTAGTATTAACGTTATGCTTTATTCTTCCTATTTGTTGCATAGTTAATCGTGCAAAATAATGCAAAACAAATCTCATTATTCTGCTTGCGTTTGTCGTAGCTAGTCTTGCGATAATTTTAGCATTTCTTTGTCTTCGAGTAGGTCTACGTTTCCTTAATGCTAGTTTTTATGCTAACTATCTAAGCCAAACAACTAATCGCAAAGAAGCATTACATTAAACGAGAGAAAAAAGCTGTAGAAGAAAGCCTTCTTCAAATTCAGCGCAATCTTAAGAAATCACAAAGAGCCTTATTAAAAAAGCTAGCTCGTTTAGCTTAACTTTATGCTTAAAAGAAACAAATGGTTTCTAGGGGCTATAAAATAATTCATTATAGTTTTAAATCTCTTAATGCCATAAAAAAGGCTAAGCATTTAGAGGCTGCGTCTGTGGTAAATAGTAAGATTGCAACAAAGTCGGAGGCTATTTAAAAGGCCCAAGATTTAAGTGCCTTTAAGGTAGTTAACTAAAGTGCAATGTTTAAGAGTGCCGATCTAAGTGCTTTGGCGTTTCTGGGTTTTAAGGAGCCTATTAGTGTTTCTAATAGTACTAGTAATAAGTCCTAACCAATAGTAGGTTTTTAACTAGTAGCGTTGTCTGACTAGTCTTATTGGCAAACTAGTCGTTGGTTTTAACCGGTAATCAAATATGTTAACTAGTATAGATTCTTTTCTAACTAGTCTCGTTTTCTAGCAGCTGGTACTAAAGTCTTTTAACTAGTAGAGTCGCTTAACTAGTCTAGGCATCTGACTGGTTTGTTCGTTAACTAGTCTAGGCTCGGGTTTAGGGCCGCATATTGTTAGCCATAGCCGTAAAACTGGTCGTTTCGTCAACTAGTTAAGTTTCTAACCTATTAAGATTTTAACTAGTCGTCTGGTGATACTAATCAAGCAGTTGCTAGCAGTTTTCCAGGTTTTCAATTAATTCCCATATATTTTCCGCGTAATCGTAATTTTTCCACTTAATAAGGTATTCCTATATTCCATCTTATGTTCAAAAGTCGAGGATTCATTCGACTTCGTATTCTTCCATGCCATACTCATCGTTTACTTCAATCTATATTTCAAGTCAGGCGTTCTATAGTACTAATTCCAATAATGCAATATAAAAAACATATATACGCAAGCGCATAATATTCAGTAATAAGAGTTCATAGTTAACATCTAAAAGTTTCCATAGAATTTTAAAAGGTCCAATCTTTTTATAATCAAGTTTGTCGCTAAAGCATTGTATTTTAAGATTTTTGCAAAAAAGGTAAACTTTATCTCTCTCCTTAAGAATTAGTCCCTTAATCCTTTTCTAATTAGCGTACTTAGTCATTCATTCTTATACAAAAGAAAGCTATTGCTAAATAGCATACTAAATGTTCTTAATGTCTCTTGCTTTCTTATTTACTGCTAGTGTTTCTTTTCCATTAATTTATTTGTAATATGCCTTAGGTTTAAATCCATAGTTAGCATAAAAAAGAGATTATTTCATCGTAGATATATGTGCACTATTATATACAAATTATGCCAATAATAATAATTCAACCCAATTATCCTACTAATAGTTAAAGTAAAATCAAAGGTATTATTCCAAAATCTAATTAATCCATTCTATCTATCCATCCATTTCTAAATAGTAGGCTATGCTAAGCCTATGCTTGCTGCCAAATTATCTTATAAAAAACTTTTAAAAGTTTAAGGCAAAAAGCTTATCTCTATCGCTAATAATTTCTTTCAGCATTCCATAATTGCTCAAGATTATTCTAAGAAAGATATAAGCAAAATCTTCTACAATGCTAGATTCCTTATAAAAGATAAAGTAAGCATACTTTGTCAATCTACAAACCACTACCAAAATGCTATCAAAGACAACCTTAGTTAAGGATTCTCATAAACGTAATAGCTTAACGATAAAGTCTAAGCTAATAGATTCCCAAGCAGCGCTAGATACTAGTAAAGGTTTCAGCAATCTATAAGGCTTGTGTTATTCTAGCTTATTAATTCTGCACTCATTATAGTTCCTAAAAATATCTTCGATTCGCTTTCAAAGTCCTAGCGGGTTCCATATCCGCTTAATTCTATAATATATAGCAATAACTCCTTAATATCTATATGCTAAGGCTGTGTGTATCTTTCTAATATATTTATCTTATTCTTACTTGCTAGCTTAGTCTAATTTTACTTATTCAAGTTTAACTCAGTGGGCAATATCAAATTATCTAGCTTAGTGTATTAAATTGCCTAATTTATCAATATTAAAAAAGGTTTATCCTTCTAGCTAGCTATCTTTTTAATAATTTAATCATCGGCTAAGAGCGTCTGCCCATTCATTGTCTTTTCCTTTTTAATAAATAATCTTAAAATCAAACTAAAAGAGGAATTCTGCCCATCTAATTTGTCGTTTATTTAAAACTTTAGTTATAGTAAACTATACAAAGTTCTTATAATCTATATAAACAATAATAGGGTGTTTTGCGCCAATAAGGTAGTATTGCCATTCTTCAAATGCTCTAATAATTGCCATAAGTTCTTTGTTGTAAATCAAATAGTTAAGTTTTAATCTATTAAGCTTGTATAAAAAGTTGCTAATAAGTCTAAGGCGTCCTTATTTATCTCACTATCTTAACTATCCGCTAAGCACATAGTCCAAAGCATTAGTTTCAATCTCAAAAAGCTTCGTTAAATTAGCTTCTTATAAGATTAGTTCAGCCATAATAAGTTTCTTAACTTTAGTAAACGCTTCTTCTACTTTTTCTTTCCATAAAAAAGGTTAGTCCTTCTTAGTAAAGTTTATCATTAGTCTAACTATGCCGCTATAATTCTTAATAAACTATTAATAAAAATTAATATATTTAAAAAATGCCCTAACATCCTTAACGTTCTTTAATATAAGCCAATTGCATATAGCTTCCACTTTGTCTTTCTACATTTATATTGCTCCTAGTTTAATAGTATATCTAAGGTAGTCAACTTTCTATACGTAAAAGTAACTCTTTTCTAATTCCACAAAAAGGTTAGCGTCCTAAAGTTTCTAAAGTACTTGTTTAACGTACTAAACATATTCTTCCATAGTTCAAAAGTAGATCAAGATATCATCAAAGTATGCAATAACAAAAATATCTAAATGTTCTTATAAAACGTAGTTAATCATCTCTTAGAAAAATGCCGGTGCATTAGTAAATCCAAAAGGCATAACAAGATACTTAAAATATCCATATCAAGTCTTAAAGGCCGTCTTTTATTCTTCTTCTTTCTTTATTTGAATAAGGTTATATGCTCCTTTAAAGTCAAGTGTTATAAACCATTATGCAATTTAAAGTCAGTCTCTAAGTTCCTTAATAAAGGGTAAAAGGTATCGATTCTTAATAGCAATATCATTAAGCTATCTATAATCCACGCATAATCTAAGTTTGCTATTCTTTTTAGGTATAAACAAGATTGGGTATTTTGCTAGCGAGTATAATGGTTAAATGTAACCTTTCAGTAGATTTTCGTCAAGATAGTCTCTAAGTACCTTGAGTTATTCTTCGTTAAGTCTATAAATCTTATGAAATTTCAGCGTTGTCCCTTTCTTAAGGAGTATCTCGTAATCTTATTAACTATATTCAGAGATTCCTATATCGTTGTCAAATATCTCTCTAAACACTTTTTAAAAGCCGTAGTACTCCGTTAATATACTAAGTAGTTTAATGTCTATATTTATTGCCTTACTATATATAAAGCATAGAATGTATCGTTAAGCGCTATATCGTCTATATTTAGGTTTTAGTGCTGTATCTATAGCATCATAGCCTATTCTGCTTTTTCCTAGTCTTAATTTTTTAATCTGTTGCAGGCCGCAATTTTATTGCTGTAAAGAGTTGTTTCTTTTGCCATTAACTTATTGCTGCTTTAAAAAGGTCTATATCTTCTTAATTAATTTTTGTTCCTTTATATTCCTAATCTATTAATAGCTTAAAACCTTATTATGCCTATCGTTTACTAGATTCTTCTCTATCTATCCAAGCTCTTTAGCTCGTCCTTCTATAAAGATATTGTTGAATTTGTTTAAGTGCTTATTTCTTAAGTTATACTCAATAACTAAATTTCTTCCTTTGCCTTTAATTATAACCAATCTTTTAGATACAGCTTATTTCCAAGAGATCTAGCCAGTAGTCCAATCAATTTAAGGATTCTCAGCTCTTAGCCAAGAAAGTCCTAAGATTAGCTTGTATTATACTATATCTATAATATCAAAGAATATAGTTATAATTCGTCCTTAGATCAAGACTAAAAGATAATCAATCTCTATATTAATTACACCTTATCTATAAGTCACTGTTTATCCTTCCACAGTGCTAAGTTGGTAGAGTTTTTTCTTCTATTTCTATGTAATTTAATCTTTATTAATAATATTTAGGGATATAAAGTTTCCCTAAGCGCCACTATCCAACAATGCGCTATAGTTTCTTCTGTTAATTTTTGCTCTAAGGATAATAT
The DNA here is from genome assembly GCA_026120015.1 of Dendrostoma leiphaemia. Classification (NCBI taxonomy): domain Eukaryota; kingdom Fungi; phylum Ascomycota; class Sordariomycetes; order Diaporthales; family Erythrogloeaceae; genus Dendrostoma; species Dendrostoma leiphaemia. Next base: position 169,713 of record JALRMF010000068.1, read on the forward strand.
ATGCGTAATTAGCATTGTTCGTTGCACACAGAGACCGTAGAAGTCCTAATCGTCTATTATCCCTTACAAGCGATCCTATTCTTTTAAGTGCTATTTGCTAACGTATTCTAGCAAATCCCATAAAGGCTAACTGCCTTTTCATTAGTGCCAATCGTAAGTCTTCTATTTTATATAAATTGCATAGCTAATAATAATGCATTGCTCCTATATAGTCTTCCTATTAACACATGCTTTTAAGCAATCTTTGAGTAGGCCAACATATGCGTTATAGTATTGTCTATTAAAAACTTCGCAAAATTATAGCTATAATTCTTTGACTGCTTAGATAATTTAGTCAAATTCTTGTGCTAGAAACTATTCGTGTTTAGCTTTATCAATAAAGTATATTTCGCAGCTATAATACACACAAAAGATCTATCCAAGTTTGTAATAGTTTTTATAAAAAGAGCTGATTTATAGGTCTTTATATTTCGTTGCTATCGCCTTTTGCAAAGGCGTACAAGTAAGGAGTTCCTATAGGCTAATTCCATATATAAAGTATTCAACCTTAGTGCTTTTTATAATGCATCTTTAGTCTAATATAGCAGGTTTCAATAAGTCATCTAGTTAATAGTCTTATTCTATAAGCTATTACATAATAATCTCACTTTCCTCTTATTGTTTAGTTGCATATAGGAATATTAGGTTATCAAAGTTATTGTCTATTTCTTTAAAAGCATGGTTGAGTAGGTTTAAAAAACAATCCAAGTCGCTATCTCAAATAACAGTATTATAAAGTGGTCTGCGTCTTCCCATAGCTAATTATCGTGACTTCCTAGGCTTCTAGAAAAACCATCCTATAGATTCCTTTGCTAAAAAGTATAATACGCAGCTATCGTTATAACAAAAAGCTCAGTAAAGGGTTCCATAGTTAACAAAGTCTATTACTTATTCTAAAAAAGGTGGGTTCCAAAGACATTGTTCTAATCTAAGTAATTCTTTAAGTCGTTGTATCTCGGTATAAAAATATATATTGTTGGTAAAGTGCACTTTTCCAAGTACGTTAAGTTGTCGCTATCCCCTGGGGACAGGTTTCCATAGCTTCTTTAGTTAGCGGCATTCTCGTGCAAAATATCCTTCCTTGCCACAGTTAAAGCATTTGCCTAATAGCTTTCTATTAGCAGCTCTTAATTCTATAAAGCTTAAGTATATTATTTCGCTAATAGCTATGCTATTATTAGATTGTTGTTGTAGTTAGTAACGCTTGCTAATATTAGCTTATGGGCAAAACTTCCATAGTGCGCCGTTGCCTTTCTTATTGCATTTCTATCGTCATTCGTACAAACGATTATCGATTCGTACAGCCATAGCAACATACTAAGCAAATCCTTCAAATCGGTCCTATTTAGATAGCTCGTCTTTAACTTCATCCTTTAGTCCTTCATAAAACTAAAACATCATCAGCTCGTCCTCCCATCCTAAATGTGCTAAAACTTAACAGAAACTAATAGCATATTCTAAGGCTAACTTAGTCTATCGCAGCTTATAAAGTTGTCGTTCTGCGGTGCGCTTTTCGTCAAGGTCACCAAAAGTTTCCCTAAAAAGTTTCTCATAATTCTTATAGCTACTAAAAGCTTCTATAATCATATCGTCCCAATCCTAATCATTGTTCTCTAGGTAGTCCCTTAGGGTTAGTTCAAACCATTTAGCGGCATCTCCTTTAAAGCAAGTGCCAAAGAAGAGAATTCTTTCTTCGTCCCTAGTAAACTAGTCAGCGTTGTGCTTAAAGTAAGCGCAACTATAAGTAAAGAAGCCCTAGAAAATTCCTTTAGTGCCATCGTAGGGTCCTAGTTTATCTATCTTATAAGATTTGCTTTTCTAAATAGCCTAAAGGCGGGCAATTTCCTAACTAAGATAGCTAACCTGCTTAATCATCTAAGCCATAGTAAGGTTGCTGTTGTTTCCAGCATTAAATAAGGTAGAAGTCTAAGGAGCCATCGTATCTTTGTATTGTTTAGTTGATATACACTAAGCCGTTCTAGACAAAAGTCGTCAAAATGTAATAATCACTGCTAGGTTTTATAGGTTTCTAAAGTGCCAAAGGGTTTATGTCAGCAAAGACGGTTAAAAGAGTATACCAATCGTAGTACAAAGACACTATTATTTTATATCTAGCAAATAATCACTAGCAATAAAGCTACTCAGGGGTAAATACTTAGATTAACAACTAAAAAGCTATCTATTAAGTTTATCTAATAGTAGGAAATATATCTAAAAATATATCTAGCTTTTTAGTCCTAGATTATTTAGCTTATCTAGCTTATAGCCGTAATCCTAATAATCTAATAATCCAGCCTACTTAAATCATTGCTAAGTTACCTATAATCCTAATAATCCAAAGATCACATAACTGCTGCTAACTTATTCTAATCTAATAGAATAAGTAATTTGTTTATATAAGCAGAGTACGAAAATTGCAGCGGCGAAGGTTCCTTTTCCTGCGACCCTTTCTACATACTAATCTATCCTATCCATCGTAGGTCATAACACCTTTAATTGTGAAATTAATGAAATATATGCTGCTTATGTACGCTGAGAAATATATTGCTGGGCTGCGTTTTTTATACAATGGTTAATAAGTTAAAGGTTATTAGCTTAGCCTTTTTGCACAAAAATAACGTTTTTGCTATTTAACTTAATTTAGCCGCTATTAAACTCTAATAGATTATTGTATAATAGGGTTGTCTTAGGCTTTGTGCGGTAGCCCTTTTTTTTTATCTTGTCTTCCTTACGGCGTGAAAAGCTTTTTGTATTAAAGCTAAACGTATTATTAGTTTATAAAACAGTGATTTTAAATTTATGTAGACTGTTTTTAGATATTAATAAATATAAGTTATATGTTAAGATGTTTATGTTTAGGTTTTTTATATAGTGTATATAGTATGTTTTATATTAGTATAAACTAGACTTTGCTAGTTTATATAAAGGCTTTTAGATTTAGAGAATAATGCTTTTGGGATATTTATCTTAGAGTTTCTTAGAAAGAGATGTTAAAATAACTTGTGCAAGATTATTATAGCTTTGTATATATGCCTAAGTAATGTTTTGCATTTCTTTATATATATTAAAGTTTTTTATTAATATAGGGCTTAGTGCAAAGATAAGTTGCTAGCTTATTTGCTAAATTATTAGTGCTTGAGTTAAAACCCTGTTTTTTTTATTATCTCTATACCCTTAAATAACTAGCCTGCTCTTTTTATATAAGCGTATTGTTTTGCTTTTAATCTCTTATACTAGTTGAGTCTTAAAGATTTATTTATTTTAGTAGATATAAGGGTTATGTTAGATTATTTTAAAGATACTTTGTGCAATTAGGTTGTTAACTTTTGTAGCATTAGATTCTTTAAACGGAGCACTTAGAGTTATAATAATATTATCCTCCTTAAGCTTAATAGCCAATATATAATTGTTTTTTTCTTTTTATATAAGATAGGTTTTTATATAAATAGCCTTAGATGGTTATTTTCTTTAATGTGTTTTTTAGGTAAGGTAAACTATTGCATAAGTTTTTTTTTATGGTTATTTTTTGCGATAAACTATTAGGGGTTTTTATACAGCAAGAGTAACCTTATTGTTGCTATTGCTAATATTATTTTCTAAGGGCAAATAATATGGTTTTATGTGCGTATATTTAAACTTTGCTAGTTTATTGGTTATATTAAAGATTATATTTTGTTTTTTATACGCTTGAATTTTGTATAGGCTTTGCTACCCTTGCTTTTCTCTTTATATTAGCACTTTGCTGCAAAGCGGTAGGTTTTAGACTATATATAGTTAAAGTTTGTTTTTAATGTTGATTGTATAATTGATCTTTACTTAGGTATAGATTTTTTATAGTTTATTTATAGCCCTAGAGACTGCTTTTGCATAAATAACTTAGTTAGATGATGGTGGCAAATTGTAATTAATTTATAGGTAGGCGTTGAAAATAAATAATATTAATATAAGGCTATTTAGTTTAGCTATATTGTTTAAGGCTTTAAGAGTTATCTAGAAGATTATATACTTGTTAGTATTATAATTAATTTTTTTTTTAAGGATATTATATGTTTTTTTTAATGGTACATAGGCTTTTTTTACCTTGCTAACTGCTTAATGTGCTTTGATTGGTACTTTTTTGCATGTATATTCTATGATTTATGTATGTTTTTTAAATTTTTAAGACGCAAAATTTATTTTAGCGTTATGCATAATAACATTTAAAAGTCTAAGATATATAAAGATTTAATATTTATATAAAGTATTTTATACGCTTTGTGCGTCCTTTTTATCTAGAAACTTTTTAGCCTAGTATAAAGTTGAGGCGTTGATGATATAAAGAATATTGCTATTAGTAAGATGTATAATATTTATAAAAATTTTATATTTGAAATTATAGTTATCTTTTAGAGAGAACTTAAATTTTTATAGTGATTATTTATGCATTTAGCAATAATAGCAGAACTTTTAAATCTATTTTAAAGTTAAATAGTTTATATTATGCGTTTTAATATTTTTTAGCAATTAGTATAACCTATTTATATAAGTATAATTGAATTGCTAATGTAGTTGTTGAAGTTTGTGCTTTAAAAGGAATATAGCTAATTTTATTTTTAACAAATTGAAAAATAGATATTTCTACTTTTATACAATGGAAATAGAAACTTTATTATCTTTTTATATAATAATATTTATTATATTATTAAAATATATATCTAGGCAATCTATATTTTTAAGAGATAGTAGGAATAGAGTGCTAGTATTTAACATATAATATATAACCTTTTCCAATGGGCTTTATTTTACTATAGTGCTAATTGCACAAAGGGAGTCTCTTTTTTTAAATTTAAATAAATAAGGTGATATTTCTTAGATAATCTTTATATATAGGTTTTTCCTTATATATATAAAGGCTTAAGTTTTGCTGATAATTAATAGCTTAAATGCTTTAGTATTTTATAGCTTTCCTTGGTACTTATGCAAATATTAATTTTTTAAAATAAATAATATTGGTTTTAGTAGTTTATACGATAGATTATATATGCTAAGTCTTGTTGTGCGATAAATAAATAAAGTAGAAAGCAGATGGCCTATAGCCTTTTGCTCGTTTTTCTTAGATTTTAAATTATATATACTTAGGCGGTTAAGTTTATTGCTTTTATAGTTCTAAATATAAGCAAGCATATTATTTTTTAATAATAGCTTGATGCCAGCATTTTTACATAAGGTAAGATATTTTATATAGGACCTTACACGCTTCTTTAGCATATAGTTTATTGATTAATATTTTTTTTTCTTATATATAAAATATTTTTTATTTATATGATTAAAAGGTTTTTAATTAAAAAAGTTCTTTTATGCAGCAGGCGCAAATTTAGGTCACGCCTTTTATTTTAAGTTAGGTAACTTTTAAAAGCTACTTTTAGTGTATATATGGTTTATTAGGTATTAAGAGACATATAAATCAACCTTTGTTAAAAGGATTAATAGTTTTTTTTTAAATGTTAACTTAATAGCTATATATATATTTAAAAATAGCCTTTTATATATGGGCTTTTGCTAAATAAGGGCTATTTTAAGTTTTGATATATTATAATATGCTTTTTCTATTATTGTATAAAGCTGGATCTTGCTTTAATATCTAGCTTTTAGTGCTTATTATATAAGTTGCATTTTATTTAGCAAAATCTTTAATATATTTGCTAATGTTTTGTTTAAGTTTTCCTTTTTTAGTTATATAAAAGTTAAGCTGCTCTAGTTGGCTTAGTACTGGCTGTAATTAATGTAATGATTAAAGTAAGTATTGATTATGCGATAGATATTATATTAGATTTTATTAGGGTTAATGTGGTTAAGATAAAATTAAAGTGCACAATCTAAGAGAATATATAACTATATAGCATAGTATTCCTATTTGTTGATTTTAAGCTGCTTATATATAAAGATAAAAATTCTTGCTTTGTTATATAGAATATTATATAGTTTTTTAGTATAATTTAGGTTTTTTTGCTATATTTTTGCAAAAGTTTAAATTTAGCTTAGTGGATATATATTATTTTATATATGCTTTAAGGGTAGCAACTTAAAAGAATTATATCCTAAGTTTATAAAGGGAACTAGAGAAATTTGTATAGGAAAGCTATGGTTTTTATAAACAAACTATCGTTTTAGTAAGATTATATTATTCTTTTTGTTATATAAACAAAGTCTTTAGTTTTAATTCTTAGGAATTGTATAGTTCCCCTAACGAGGCATTATACAAGCTGTTTCTAAAAGTGCTACCTTTTTTATTTATCTATATTCTTTGTGCAAAGCTCTTTAATTGTATAAGTCTCCTTAGTGTTTTTATTAGTTTTGCCGCTAAATTTAAGGGTTATATATTTGTTTTTCTCTTAAACCTAATAGGTTTTTGGATTAATAGAAGGCTTATCGTATAGGCTGTTAAAGAGCGGAGCTCATAGGTATTAATTGCATAAGAGTTTATTATACGGGAGTTGTTAAAGCCTTAGTGTTTGTATAAGATTATTAGGCAATAAAGTTATAATTAAGAGGATATATAAGCTAGCTGTCTAGTATATTGGTTTGTTTCTTAGGAAAAACATATCTTTAAAACTAAAGGGTATTTTAAAGTGCACGTTTAAAGATTTGTATACTTTGTTTAAACTAATAAATTGTTTAGCTTGCGAAATCTTCTTTGTATAATTATATAACCTTATTTAAAGATAAGAGACCTTTATATTTGGAGATAAATTGGCTAATGTATATATTAATTTTCTTTGGATCTAATAGCTGGGTAATGTTAAGAATCTTATCTTAGTAGCTATACAAAATGCTTATTTTCTATGCTGCTAAAGATATTAAGCTATTTTCTGCTATTTCTTTATATAAAAAAAAGTTTTCATCATTATCTTTAAGTTATTTTTAGCGTTTTTAAAGTTGCTAATACCCTTAGGGTTATTATTTTTGCTTATCTCTAGGCTTATATACACCAACAGCTGCAAATAAATTATCTAAATTTAAAATACTTATTATTAAGGTATAATTGCATACTGCGTACAATCTTTAGTTTATGCAAAAGTTTTAAATAATCTTTTAGCCTCTACTTTTTTGCAAAAAAAGATTTATATATGCCTTTTATTATATAGTTTACTAATAATTTATTTAGCTTAATAAACATAAAAGATAAAATTAAGCATAATAGTACTATTGCGCACTATTATACATTTAAAAGCATTTATTATTTTATTACTTTTGCTAATTTATGCTTGCTAGCTACAAATACTAATTAATATTAAATAGGCTTCCTTATATACGTACGTATTAAATATAAACAAATAATATAATAGGGTGGAGATAAAATTGTATTTAGCTCTACTTTATACAAAGGAAAAGAAACAAAGTCTTCTGCCTCGTACAAAAGATTTATATATGCGTTTTAAGCATACGTAACACACATGCCTAGTCTTGGTCTGCCAAACCACCCTAGTGGTCGGCACCGGCATCTCCACCAGCCCTCGTATAAAGCCGCAATGCCATTTATTCCAACAAATTGCTTATAATTTTTTAGGTTTTTTATTGGTTTTTATGTATTTTTTGCGTAATTATAGTTTTTTTACTTAATAAGGTATTTTTATATTTTGTTTTATATTTAAGAGTTAAGGATTTGTTTAACTTTGTATTTTTTTATGCCGTACTTATCGTTTGCTTTAATTTATGTTTTAAGTTGGGTATTCTATAGTGTTGGTTTTAATAATGTAATATAAAAAATATATATATATATAAGCGTATTGTATTTAGTAATAAAAGTTTATAATTAATATTTAAGAGTTTTTATAGAATTTTAAAAGGTTTGATTTT